>JAAXYW010000188.1:0-52208 GCA_036851895.1 Orthonychiurus folsomi
AAGCCGTAATTTTACCTGAAAATCATGAATAACTCTATATAACTGCTAGTATTCTGTGTCTGTATGGCAATCTCAAATGTGAGACAGAGATCGGATGAATAAATGACGATTGTTCCCCCTGGCAATACATGGACTTCTGGTTGAGCTTGTTTGGCTCTGCAATTGTCTCTGAGGTTAAAGACGGGACTTGAATTTGAGAAATTAGATGGGCAACTCATGACCATACACACACGGAACAGGAATGACTTGATTATGAAATGCAGTGGGATTTGTTTTCTTTTACAATGTAACCACAATGTTGATTTCTACCCAATGTCCAGGAGCTAATCAAGTCTACGATCAAAATACAATTGATTTGACTTGACTTTGTTGAGAATCCACTTGTCGTTGAAACACAACGCCACGACTAAATTATTCTTTTACAAAGTCTAGCCTGAAAAACAGTGAATATTGCTTCAAATTCAGACAAATTAATCATATTTTAGGACAACCACGAGCACGAATAACACCATTTGTGATTTGGGTGGGATTTGATTGTTACAATTCTTTTCGCACCTCCCCGGATAGTATGATAAAAGCCATAAAGCGCACGGAAGCTAAGTTAATTAAATCACTTGCTGGGATACTCGAGCAGTAAACGTGTTGATAAGGACATTAAGTTTCAGTTTCACTTTTAATGGATTTGAGCTAAAATGTAGTGGAGAGAAGACATTAAAAAGTGAAATTCAATTTAGATATTGGTCAAATGCGTTGGACAAGATGCACGAAGAAGCAGATTATCACGTTGTTCTTCATGATGATCTAAATTTTGAGATTGAATGAGTTCATAACGTGTGACATAAAATCCTGTGAAGGGGAGTTGAAATGAATTATGGTTTTATAATTATGAGATAAATTCCTG
Organism: Orthonychiurus folsomi; assembly: GCA_036851895.1. Taxonomy (NCBI): domain Eukaryota; kingdom Metazoa; phylum Arthropoda; class Collembola; order Poduromorpha; family Onychiuridae; genus Orthonychiurus; species Orthonychiurus folsomi. The sequence goes on from JAAXYW010000188.1 coordinate 902, forward strand.
CATGACAATGCATAGTGCATGAACTATTAACTCTGGATACTCTGTGAATTAGTCACGTTGTGAACAACCCACAATTCTCTTCCATGAACTTTGATTTCTCCCCAGACGTTACTTCTCTGTAAATGCCGTGCCGTAATCCTTGTTTAATGAAAGCGAGATTGGAGGACGGCGTTTTATCATGAATACCATCCGCCGTTAGTCTGGTTGTATATGCAATCGGGTTTGTTTTCATCTACTATCTATCTGCAAGTCATAAATTATTTCAATGCATAACATCTAAACTAGTTTGACTCATATCATCTTATTCCTGCACCTGGAAATCCAAAACCAAATCTCAAGAAAAACAATTTAATCAATTGAAAATAGAAAATGTAACACTTCAACGCAATATAGTCAACGTAAATGAAGAAATCTGCATAAAATTAAAATAATTTATTTTATCGTCTTTAAGTAGAAGCTCCACAATAGCTAGATTTACGACATAAATGGCTGATCTGTGGCCTACATTCTGAATTTCGTTTTTGCATTTTACGGAGAGCACTTACTTTGCCCAGGTTTACGAGTCGCAATGAAACTCCGTATTCATCCACATCTTCGCGGTAGTTACAAAAGCTGAAAACCATACCAGTGAAAGTAATCACTGATTGTAAGGTCCAAACCTCTTGAGATTGCGTGACCCAAATATTCCACTTGACAAAGAAATAATCCAGGTTTATTATCATCTTGGCTCCGACTTCAGGTTTGATGGTGGGATGTCAAATTTATGTCATCTCAAGTTAGACGTAACTCAGGATGAGAATTGGTCGTTTCCAAAATGTAGATCGAGTGTAAAAATAATTACGACTGAGTTTAATGATGGGACTGAGATTTCATTGAAGACAAAGATCCATGCAATTACGACAGAATTGACGAAGGTCTCGTAAGTGTACTAGCAATGGTTTGGGCTTGTACCGGACCCGGTCCTTACCTGTAGTTTAAATATTTTTATTTCTCAAAGTCAATGACTCAAATCGGTGTTAATTTCTGTCGAGAAATCATGCCAATAGAATTCAAATACTAAAAATCTTGAATTTTTTTTTATTCCTACCTGAAAAATCTTACTGGTGTATATAACACAAAATCTTCAGAAACAAAAAGCAGTTCAAAGCATGTGTTAGATATTCCATGCCCAAAGATTAATTTGGGTTAATGGAGGGAGCTGACCCAATGGAAATGGAACGATGATGGCAGAAAGTCGTTTACAGATTTACGAACCGGCGGATCCACTGAGAGTCTTAAAAGCTCCTCTCTAACAACAAACTCTGGGAAATTATCTGTTGGCAATTGAGTGACGCACGGAATGAATTGAGTAAACAATACCAGACTGGTCTGACCTGTAATGATTTTTGGAGGATATACTGGAACATGGTAATTTGGAAAAATGGGTCAAATGGTTTACGGCCATTTGGAACCTGAAGATAAAAACTGCGATGCATTACATTATTTTATTAAAAAATACGTCAAGCCTGAAATGTTTTTAATATTTAAACGTCAACTCCACGATAAACTTCTTGCTGCACATTCACATTTTGGTTGGACGTAAATATGAACAGGTGCAACATCATTACACTAACATCCTAGTCACACTTCAGACGGACCGCATAAAGGGTTCATCCAGATTTGCCTTTCAATTTGTTAAATTCAATTCATGGTTTTATTATGCTCAATGTCGTAAGATTAAACTTGTGTAAATGACAGGATGCTTATGCTTCGTATGCTTTTTGTAAATTATGGAAAGCAGAATCCCGGTTCTCGGAATCAAATTCGCACGCAGATGTGTTGGAAAATGAAAAACTAAACATTTGTACCCCCAATGTTTAATCGACACTGAATATTTACAACTCGGGATAAACAGTTCAAAATTGTGTGTGAATGTCTCCTGTGACTGATCTTGACGTCTCGCCACCCGCATAGCCATCTGAAAGGGCTATTAATATTTTATAGCTCATCTCGCCCAAACCGCCATAACTTTTGCAACGCTAAAGTATTTTATCATATCCTTTCGGTTTTGTTGACCTGTCCTTGGAATAAAGCGGAATCTTTAGTACCTGCTTTTATGTGTTTGTATCGTGTCGTGGACACATAGAGCAGCGGACAGGTTCACTCCAATTTCAGTTGACTGATAAAAATGTTTTGGAAATCCATTGTTTTGTTAGGATATAATCGCGTCACACAGTCTTATTATTATTCAAATAGGAATGACTTTTGTGCATAACATATGAGGATTATGGCGATAGCCAGGGCTAGCTGTCTTCAACGAAACATCAGAGTTGAGCGGAGCATCCAACTCCGATTTTCCTTATAAACTTCTGATTTGTTTCTTTTAGACCGTCGTTCATCTCGATACACATGACAGGAAGACGGCATTCTTGGGTCAGATAAACCCTCCTCTCTACTCTTTGTACATCCATGCATTATGAAACTCGACGCCAATAAATCAAATTTAATCACTGCAACACAACAATACATTCCACACCAAACCCCATCAGACGACTCGATCGCTTGCCTTGCACCAAATTAACTCAGCAAAAGCCGCACTGACATAATAGAACTAGAGACGCTACACCCATAAACCCTATCATCCCTTTAAAGTACACTTTCTTCGTTCATCCATTAGGAATTATTACCTTCATTCTGAGAAGGACCACTCCCCATACCCTTTTAACAAGGGACCCTCATCTTTCACCACCATCAAATCTACCCCATGCCACGCCACACACGCATCCCGCTCTCAAAAATAAATAAATAAACATGCGTGCGTGCGTGCCCAGGAATCTTAAGTATCCTCACACAGGTAGGTAGGCAGGATTTTCACACATCCGTTTACAATCATTTTCCCCACCAAAAAATCCAGATTGGCTTGCATCAACATCACATACGACTCACGATGTTAAGAGGTTTGATATTTAATATAAAATACAGGATTCAGTATTAAGCGAAGTGGAGAGGATCAGATCGTCTTCAAATAATCCGTTTGTATCTTTAAACGCACGCACGCACAGAAATTATTATGCATGCCAATGCCTCCTTTCAAAGCCAAGGCCAAATCATCGCATATTCCGTCCATACATTGTATACATACATGTGCGCGAATACCCATCCCCCGGTGCACTTTCCAATTAGGGAAAGTTTCACTGATTGTTTAAACTCCTGTCACACTTGTGCCAGACTTTTTTTGTAGTATTTAATTACATGAGCTATTATCATTCCAAAGCGTGCACTCCATCCTTTGTCACCTTTGACGGACAACTTAACCCTGGCGCAGCATTTGAATGTGGAGAGAGCAGTAGCAGCAAAGTATTACATTTGGAAGTTAATTAATAGTTTGTGCTCATATGATATTAGTCCAATTGGCAGTGAGATTGGTTTAGAGAGATCTTCAAGTGGAATTTAACGGGTTTGACTCCAATGCAGTGACAGATATGATGCATGTGCTTCCATTCGTATGGGACAGGAATGCAATTAAATGGAATTTAAGCAAGTATTTTGTTTCACCCTTCGAAGGGAGAAAGTGTATTGGGAAGAAAGGAGTAATACACGTGGATGGATGGAAGTTTTATTCATTCAATGGAAGGAATAAAACTACAAACTGACTCCCCATGCCAAGGCATGTTTGTCAAATTAAATTCCCAGACACACATGGGGATTCATTCGGTGTGGTGTGTCGGGATGTATTTTACTCTTCAACTTTTGTTTGTACAAGTCCTCCAGACTCCCGTACAGTACATACATCACGGCATCATGAATTGGATAATGGATCCCCGTTGTTGTTCCCTGGCCAAGAAGCCAGGGAGCGGACTTAAAAAACCACAAGGACAGACTGTTGACTGCTTCTTCAACTCTACAGTAATAATGACACAAGCACATCACACAGTCGGCAGCCTTTCTTCAATTCAATTGAAATGGAGAGGGACTTTCGGACGGAGTCGTGTACAATTTGAAGTGGACAGCGCAACGGTGACTGGCGATGTGGAAAAGGAACTCTCAGGTTTTTTGATAATCATTTCATCCGATGAAGAGATGGGAAGAGGGAAGAAATCTTTGAGACTTCCCCCTGCAGAGCACACCTCAAACTTCACTCTTGATTTTTCGTCCCATTCCATTGTTAATTTTTTTCTACTCCGTCTGCCGACAACATCATTATTAATTATCCATCCGATACCCACGCCTTTCCTTGGAGGTGTATGTGTATGGGGGAAAACGATGATACGCCAGCTGAAATAGAAATGGCAGCTTATTCTATAAACAGGATGTTCCAAATTCAATGTCCCCGGACGGCGGATTTGGTGGCTTGCGTGATTACTTTTCTTGTGAAAATGAACCACAATCCCGTGCAGGAAACCAAGGAAGAAATAAACCTATCCAAGGAAACTGCATGTCTTGATGGGTTGTGCCATTCATCAATTCTTTCATCTTATAACAAAACTATAAAGCAAAATACCTGGCGTGTTCAAATGCAAATATCTGTAAAACTATAGACAGTCAATATTAAACCCTTGCCACCCTGATACTATAAATACTAGTTATAAATCAAAAGCATAGCTGGGCTAGAATATATAAGAAAGATTCGTTTTTAATCCCGGCTGCCAAATTGAACTTGCATAGTGTAGCACCAACTCAACCCGGATTCAAAAGAGTGCAATCATTTATCGACAATACCTGCCAACACCAGTGTCCAGTAGTAAAAAAATAACAATACAAAAGATTAAAAACATGGGTGAGTGTTGAGCATGACAGGATCGTTAGCAAAGAGAACAATGCAATTGTCTCACTATTTAATCGACGAAAAGATATTACATCGACGACATCATTGCAAATGGTTGGAATGACTGGAATCAAATAATCATGTAAGAGCCAAACTAGACAGCCAATTCTTGTGCGTCGTCGCAGGGTAGGATAGGGAATCAAAATCACCATGATTACAAATATTACGCCTATCTCAATTTTAAAATTGAATCATTATGATTACATATATGACAGGATGGCCGAGGAAATTCTATTGTATACAACGAGAAAAACACATGTGTGAATAACACAGCTAATGTGTAATTGAGGCGAAGGATGACATCAACGCAGATTAAAATTTCTCTCTCACGCAAACACGACTCATCCCAGCTCAGACGAAGATGGACAAAAGTTGAGTTCCACCACCCAACAATCAAGGAAAACTGCCTAGCCTACCAATCCATCTATTAAAAGATCTTCTTCCACCGCTTGCGTTTGTATCATCATTGTAATGCAATCGAGGAAAGGATTTTGCTAATAAATTTTGCTAACACCTCCTCATTGTGCCTGCCTGGCTTTATCAGTCAAAAAAAGTAAGATGAATTGAGCCGCTTAAAATTGCAAAACATGGCAAGTAAAATGCAGCCATGTAGGTACAATCACATTCTCACATTTCATTCTGACCAAATCCAAGACTTATAAAACAACTTCCTGTAAAGATTTTACAAACAAATATAGAAATGTAAGCTTCGCATTGGTGTTACTATTAATGATTACGCTTTTTTTTGGTCTCCAGCACTAATGAACATATTTTGTAAGATGAGAAACAGCTCCCAGGAAGTTCCTAAACATATTTGCAAATCATTCTTCCCAAATAAAGATACAGAATCTATCAGTAATAATTGTCTTCCTCATTTGAATTCATTATATGGGATTCCCAATCAGGGTTCAGGAAGTCATATCTACAATTCTCAAATCTGCCAGTGCCAATTCCTACTTCCATAAGTGTCATTGCTGTCGTTTGATAAGTTAAAAATAAAAAAGAGAGGGACGATTTCACCAAAAATTGTTCCCAATAACCAATTTTTGAACCCAGAAATTCAATGCTTGCTTAGATGTCATAACAGTGGTAAAGGAGAAAGAGATATTCAAGTAAATGTAAAAGACAAGTAACAATTAAAGTTTCAAATTTTTATTTAAGTTCCGGTTAACTGACCAGAGCATACAATAAGAACAATTATTACGATCAAACATCTTAGCCTACTCACACAACTAGGCTCGTTGGAGATTGCAATTCAAGTATAAAAACAATTCAACTCGAAGCAGACAGGCATTATGGTACTTTGCTCGTACAGTTGAGCAGGGGTCAAAACACAATTAACAACTTTTTCAGAATAAAATGCACATTCAACAACCCAGAACACAGTGAGACTTAGCAGTCAACTGCCGTAATCTACATCCACAGCCAAACGTACGTATATAAACGAGAGTAATAAAAATAATGTAAAAACACCACAGCAAACGTCTACCTAAGCAGGCCTCAGTTTAAGTAAACAAATTGAGTATGTAGTACAAACAATAAAACTATGCAGTACATTGTAAAATATATTCATCAGTCCATAGTTGCAATTACGTATTGAATATTCCTTGTGCTCCAAAAGATTTTACTCGGCAAACATGACTAACATTGAGGATTATAATTATTCAGCAATGTTGTTCTGTAATCCTGCAGTTCTATGCAATCACTGAATTAGTCCTAGACATAATAAATTCACATTGAGATTATTTAGCTCACCGAATCGCTAGAGGAATTCTGTATTTGTACGAACCATTTTAACTGACAAATACATTTAATTATGAAAACGAGGTTCATTTGCATGACTATCGGATAAAAGCTTAAAAAACGATTATTGACGACATTGTTTAAATGGACGGTTTGCCAATTATTTACAGAACTATTTATCATTTTCAACTACTATTAGTTTTAATCTTAGCTCAGGGCATTAATTATTAATTAATAAATTACATTGTAGTAAAAATCGTAATATTATTTTCTTTAAATTTTTAGTATCAAAGCGAATCTCGTCCGTCATTCTGAGCTGCAAATTTGTTAAATATTCCTTCAATCAGTTTTTGCTTAATTAAGGGACACACTGCCACTCTATGCTCCACCCCAATCTTCCAATCCCATGATCAATCTCATAAAAAATTAATCAGTGTAATCTTATTAAATCATAAACACATTTCAAGCCTGCCGCATGCAAATATAATTGAATACTTTAAAACGACTTCCGATGTGCATAGCTAGATCTAGGAAATCGCATATACCAATTTTGGTTATACATAGACATGCAAATAAATATTAATTAGAGGTAAAGTACTTTGCGATAGGCTGTGTGACTGCAATTTTTTCTTCACAATTGTCCTTACCTAAAATTTATTGCATGTTCGCCGATTTAACGAGTTTCCTACCTTTCAGCGGTAATCAAGAATATTTTAAAATTAAAGTAATAGACTGCGGGTGACATTCGTTCTAAAATAGTCTTCCTCCTGGGATTCCATTTTGGAATTCATTTGTACTCACTGAGATTTCTTCGAAGTTCAGTTGAAAAGCGGCAAGAAGTTGAAATCGTAGCCTCTCTTCCCCTTCACAGCTAAGTAGATGTAAATAACATGATAAGCTCCAGGAATGAAGCATATCACTCCTGCGATGAAAAATACGGCACCCTGGAGTCCATTAATCGGTAGCCCTATTATCACAATCCCAGCAATTGCAAGACCTGCAATTTACAAAAGTTATCTCCTCTGTTATAATGTCCATTTCCTCCAGGAACACATTTTGTTGACGTTTAAAGTCGACTTGCGTGTAATCATAAGCCAGTTTGAAGTTTATACCAGATTCAGAAAATATTGGAAACAAAATAGTCTCGATTATTCTCCAAAGCTCGATTGTTGGCATAATAAAGTATTAGTAAATTTCTGTATTTCGCTTTCTTTTTCGATAACGGAAAGCTCATCCAATTTAGTTACGAACTAGCAATAGTTAGATCTCTTCCGTTAACTATAATATCAAAATCATGAGGACGTAAAACGAGCTGTACATTCATCTGCAATGTTGATTCATACTACCTTAAAAACAAAAGGCTTAAAAAGAATTCTGGTTATCGAAACCGAAACGGTTTTGCTATTAATCAAAAAGAAAGCACACTTGGCTTGCACTAATTTAAACATCTTAAATGTTCGGTATTTTTCATAAACAAATCTTGAACAGCTAAACTTAAACTTACCAAGACCAATGAGAAAGAGTGAGAATGCGGCAAGGACCATCTTCCAATTTTCTCTCACTTTTGGGTGCTGCCACCAAGGCATAGAAGGATCAAAAGTATCATCAGGACTTTCCGCGATCAATGAATCACTGTCTTTTGACGTTGTCTGGATAGGAAAACAAAATAAATTTTACATGGTAAAAATTTACATGCATGCCGAAATTGTTTACCCTCACTGCACTATACAATTGCCTTATATGAATGTTGCGTGTATTAAAAGTATTGATCGGAGAGCACAGCACTTACGTCATTTTCCATTTTTATTTTGCACAGACCCCGTATAATTGGCTTAATATTCAAAGGATTTCCGGGGTCATGAACATGAATACTGACGCCGTCAGTTGAAGCAGACGATCCCCCGGGTGCAGACATATAACCATTTCTTCCGGGTTTTAAAGGTGACTTTTCGGTGGTTGTAGTTGCTCCGTACACTCTAATCGCATCTGTATGTTCCTCCTCGAAAGCATCATCAATTGAAAACATTTGTTGAGTTCGCTTAGCGGCCATCTAATATAAAACCTCACATTAGTATTTTAATCAGTTCCTAAATGTTCAAAATGAGAAGTAGCCTCACCTCAATATGTGGGTAAAGTTATTTAAAGCCGAATTGGCGGGGCGGACAATGCTTGACTTCCTTGTAGAACACTTATAATCCTGCACAAAGTCTTTAACCCCTCTTTATGTAATCAAAGTCCCATCTAGAAAAGCAAACAGGAGATATTAGAAATTCAAATGAGGCAATTACATACCGGTAAATAAATTCACTTGCACTCTGTGCAACTTGTTCTTTCATGCCAGTGGTCAACTAAAGTCGTTCACAGCTGACAGCTTACACAAGTTTAGTGTGGCGTGTGGAGCACCTACTTTTTTTAAGTTATATTATTTCCAGATTGTAGCAGCACCAGAGATAATTTTAAGAGAGTCTAAGTACTAATCTGGAGTCTGGGAATCCGTCGCAGAAAAGAAATAGATTTATCTTAAGATGCATGAAGCCTAACAAATTAAACTTGGTACGCCTTACCAAATATCAGAAAATGTTCAAGGTTCTCGTCGCCTCTAAGGCTAACTAGCTACGTCAGGCTAACTAACTGAGTGCACCAACTTATAATAATGCAATGTACGTGCGAAGAAACTTTGGGGAAAAGAATTCCCCTCAAGTTATCTCACACGAAAAATGTGCATTGGATGGATCCTTTTTTAGCACATTCTTAAATGTTGAAATATTGCATTCATCCGTGTTATAGTTTTTCCTGTATTTCCCGTTCGTAATTGGTTGTTAAACCTTAGAATTCTACGTAAACGGGTTTCCCGCACCACTTTGTACTTTGAACAAAAGCATATGCTCCCAAGCAGATTCCAGTGGAGACAAAAAACTTTTACGCAGTCTAAGAATATTCAATTCGTCAATAACATCCTCTAAAATTGACAGCGCCTCACATCCACTTCTACTTTCACTAGACTGTTGTTTAAAAGATAGCGCACACCAAGGAGGCTTAATTCACCAAATTATTCTTGTCTGTCATTTTACATCAGAAATAGACATAATTGGCGTGTAGTGAAACAAAACTTAACAGTATATTGGAAAGACACGACTTACGTGACAGTGCCACTACGTGTCCCAGTGCTACTCCGAAAGAAACAATTTGTGCAAAACTTCCGCAACAATTCCAAACTCTTTCAAATACAAATGCGGTAGATGATGAAGTATCCAATTCTAACTTTTGTCGAATATCAAGTCTTAAAAGTGTTTCATGAAAGGAAACCCAAAAAGTTCTGTAACAGAAAACAACACAGGTCTAACTTGTCATCTACAATCTTCAAGTAAATAAGCTGACAAATATTTGTTGTCAAAATCTTATGGTTAACGTTAACGCTTAACACATAGTGGTATTCAGACATGCCTTCACTGCACTAATCTTTGTTTCAGAAATTCCTTCCAGAATTAGTGTCTGGCAGAAATGAGCACAAGTAATTCAGCATTCACAGCAGAAACAGGATATTGTGTAATACATACTACATAATTTGCAGAATTACCCAGGTCCAGCCCTATCATTACTACCCGTCACAAAAGCTCGGCTTAATATATTATTTAAATGGGTTCTCCTATCGGTAAATTTGCATCTCCAATGCATTATGCATTATTTTTAATGAAGCCGTCTTATCATTTCCTTTCAAAGAACAAACAAATGAATCGTGGATATGACTGTTTGTTTTCTCAAGGTTAATAGCAAGGAGCACACATTCTCAAAAATAATTTGCTTGACTATTTAGCGTTAGCTTGGCTCCGCGAATGAACAACTTCAACTGCGAAGAGCATTTTAATTGAGGCTTGACATCAGACAAGGTTGTAGAGTAAATAATTTGTACTACATAGATTGACTGCAACGCGAATGGTGGCCACTAACCCTAACCATAGCTTCTCAATTGATGTTAACGCCCTTTCAGCACATAGAATATCAAGTGCTATGTTTTCTCGCTCAATTCAAAAACGAATGTGGACTCAACTTATTTCAAATCTTTAGAAAAGCACTTACGTTAGCGCAGTTAAGGAGTCCATTGATCTTCTCTGTTAGTTGTGTACAAACACCAGCAGATTAGGTGTGCTAAATGATGCAGAATAAGCATCAGCATCCAGTTAAACTAACATGGATACTTTAAGACTCAACTCATTTCTGACCTCTATGCCCAGTGTGACACATCCTGCTGCAAGCAGTCCTATCTGCAATTAATGACTTCCTATGCCAGAACACGAGACAAAATTGGAGAAGTGCAAATCAAACTCTAGTGGTCAGATTAGGATCTCACCTAGCTGATACAAGATACAACCTATTTATACACAGAAAATTGTACTAAAATACAAAATGCCCAATAACGATGAGCTCAACTGAATCGACTTCATACTGACTATTTGATGACTCAGTTACTGAATAGGTGGGTTGAACCGGAACAATCATGTCACAGAGTGAGCGATTGCGATTCAAGGATGGTATTACATATAACAACACGTGCAATGTATACAAACATAAATGCAAATTGTGAATGAATGAGGTAAACGCTAAATGACACTTAGACTTTTTGAGATAATAAAATGTGAACAGTCATTATTAACCTCATTGTAATAGTAGATCCATTACAAACATGCTTGTAAACAAAATGTGTATTTCAACTTAGCATGAAGCAAAGATTTACTTCAACTAAATTTCTAGTCATTTTTGATAGAACGTTGACGATAGGAAAGGACGATTCAATGCTAGAGATGTATATAGTATTTCAGATAGTAGTATCTGCAACAGCACATATATCACATCTATTCTCTTGGAAGATACAGGATTAGAGAAGTCATAAATCTTAGTTAACAACATATATTAAGGATGAGTCTGTTACTATTTAAATCAGAGGATATTTCTAAAATATGTTACGTTTCATTCCGATCCGATGCATACAACGATGCACTGGTGCACTCCGTTATAAATATTAAGTTTAAATTAGTCTCGCTCGTGCTCTCAATTGTTCAGGGATTGATTTCCAAAATAGACCTTTCCGGGATTGTGGTCCTACGGGTCTACTTGAACTGCAGTTGTTAAGTCATTTCCTACTAAACGTGCGCTTAGTGTGACTTATTTACATGTCACACGTGCCAAGTAAATCAGACGAAATAAACGTACTTTTTTGTGAAGTCCCAATAACTGTGTCGACAGTGTGCAGTAACTGCACAAACTCACACACCACAATACAAAACTACAGAAATTCTGTAAAGAGGATTGAACAGAATTTTAAGTTTTAACTCAATTTCATTCGCTCCTAACTGCTGCTTCTCCTGCCACGAGACTGCCAGCCTAACCACCGTCACTACTTATGACTCTTAAAATGTAGTAAAAAAATCAAGGGCGTCATTATACATGAAAGATGACCTCACTATTGGATAGATCTTTCCATTTTCTTAACGCCACTTGCGGATTCGTCATCAACTGAAGTATTCATTTCATCAGTGTAGAAGACAAGTTCGTACTGCGTGCATGAGTCATAACCCTAAACTATATGAACTAAATATGAGATTCTCAAAAGTAAAAGGAGCTACGAAGCACTATGATGTATACTGAATGCTAATAGACACGCCGTACCTGAAATTTGCTGCATCTATGCTTCCCTCCTGATGCCTTCAGTCAAATCGAACTATATCGAACCGTCCTTCTACAAGCATGCAACAATGATTTATAGATGTTCACTAATTCACAGTTTACACATCAACTTCTACTTCTGCATGGTCAAATATAATCGCACACACATACAACATAGTAGTCCAAACGAATGGGATTTCAGAAAACATTCGGTCTAAATGTATCCGCGCCAGATGGGATGTATATTATTTTAGGATTTCTAGAGAAACACTGACAAATAAAACTGTTGTGCTAGGCAAAACCAACACTGCCCCTGGCCCTGCACCTTGACTTGACTCAGCCTGCAAGGTCAAGAAATGTGTATGTGTATGACACTTTTAAAACAAGACGGTTGGTTCGGTGAGGTTCACCAGCGTATCTGTTATTATAGGAACACAGGTGTGTACAGCGGGGGTCGTGAGCGTCGCACTTAGAATCCAATGAAACACTTGGGTCCCTAATTAATCTGAATCAATTGGGTTAACCTGTGTGGAAATAAATAGGGTTGGTTGGATATTGAAGTGTTGTGTTTTGCTTGGTGACCACCTGAGACGTTGCGTTGTTGCTGTTGGTGTGGATCCAAATGCTCAGCCACCCGCTTCATAACTCCCACTTCCCATATCTCCTATACTTCATATGCAATTTCTTATGCAGCTTAACCAATCCCAGTCAGTCACAGTAGTGGTAGTTCCCTCAACATTGCATTATTAGCATTGCATTCCTGCCAGCAAGTCCAAAAGTTAAGTGTTTAGCTACTTGCTTATGTTTCAGGTATATGTTTTGGTAATGCGGGTTAATTTTTATAATATTGGGTACTATTCTTTAAGTAATTCATTTTAGTTGCTTATTTATATAAATTCACTTCAAGCCAGCAATATTATATGATTAAATTTGAAAACTTCAAATTGAAAGCTAAATTTTGTAGGAGCCCCATTTTCATAAATTCTGTTTGGATTTGGCAAGATTTCTTACCGCTGCTGCTGCTGTGCTACGCGCCGGCTGTGACACCGAACTTTTGTTTTTGAGTAAACGATTTATTTATGACAAAACGTACTGTACTCGACGGCGTAGTTCATTATAACCATACAAATGCAATTCATGACACAATTTTTACTTTTTAGAAAATATAAATTAGGCCTATAAAAATAGTTCACAACCATACGCCGCGCCGCCCGCACCTCGCTTTTGGACTAATCGTACATAACTATAGATAACTTGGGTCCCTATAGATTATGGATGCTTCAAATCCAAAGTTTAAATTTAACCATGTTCTAGGATCAGGTATTGCAGCTTGAAGGATTTTATGGCTTGGTCTGCAATTGTATGTTTCTTAGGAATGCTTTGATTTGAAATTTTGCTTAATGGGGAACAATGATTTCTTTCAATACGCTGCACCACTGTGTCACATCCTCACATCTATCTGAGATAATTGTTTATTTGAATTAAAATATACTGCAACCAACAGTTATTTTAAATTTGAAAATGGATATTATCGTTTTCTATCAGACAAACGCGTAATAACATTGACTCGGCTATCAGGAAATCAAAATTATGCTAACGAAAAGAAAAACGCTATTCGATTATTCGATCTAACAATAATAGATTGCAGCTCTACTGGCACTACTGACACATGCCTGCCTGGTGCACACCAACTTGTGGTTCTGCATTCTGCAATTCTCTTGCACCAAGAATTGTGTGAATTTCAATTTATTAGCCCTTCGCCTTCCATTAAACAGGGGATCAGTGATCAGTCAATCAAAAAGTGGGAATTAGAATAGGAGCCTATGTCGACCTGGAATCTCCACCGATTCTGTTTCACTCATCAACGTATTTGCTTACAGCGCGCAGCGCAGCGCTCTGTCCTGGAAGGATTTAGCTTTAACAAATTCCAAGCAGAGTCGCCTTCCTCTTCACTCTTCACCCTGCTACTATTGTTACTATTTATTTATTACCTAGATTATTGCTATTGTACAAGATTGGCAATTTGAGGTAATAAAAGTCATAAAACCTACATTGAATTGGCTAAATGTATGAATAAAAATTAGCGGGTGAATTGATAATGGGTATGTATGCAAGAAGAGAAACATTACGTACATTAAAAACAAGCTGAACTATTCATGTGTGAATCGCGCCGCGATCACGAGAATACGAGAATAAACACTGGCAATGTGATAAAATACAACTATAATATATGTTAAGCAACGCACGTCGCGTCGTCGGCTCGGCTTTGCTTGATTTTTTTAATCTTCTATATGTTGATTTTATTAACCTACGTTGCAATATAAATGTCAAATGTAATGTAAGATGTCAATGTCAACAGTAGTCAGTGCTTTTTGCATTGAGAGTCTAATGCCGTAAGATCCAATCAGTTCATCGCAACGCAAGGAAGGGCTAGAAAATAAATTAAAAGTAGACAGAGTAAAAGAATTACGCAAATCCATCTTTCTTGTTCGTTCCGGTTTTATACAAAGTGGCAGAGATACAGTCTGCTTTCTCGAATGACGCGACGCGACGGCTTGTGGTGAAAGCAAATACAACTAGCACGTTTTTTTGTTCTGGGCTTTTATAGCAATCCGCATTCATGCGTCATGAACCACCTTATCCAATCACGTACAACTATAGTAGCTATTCTCCGCATCATCATCCATTAATTGAGATGACTTTTGGCTTGTTTATTGGAATGTGCTTTTATTCATGAAATTAAAATGAAAACCGTTTTGAACTTGAACATTTGAAGCTTTAACTTATTATGGAAATGAATCGATTTGCAGCAAATAGTATGCTTCGCATGGAAATTGAATAATTTGTTCGCTTACTAATCTAACATGGCATAATAGACACTTTTCTTCTAAGGTCTATATGGTTTTTGAAAAAGTCTAGATTATTTGTTAGAACTTGGTGTGAACAAACAAACCTAGTCGCAAAAGAATCGATAATCAAAGGATGAAGTACGTACTATTTCCAGAAACCGCTAGCAGAGACTGGAGTTGTCAGTAGAAAGAATCTACCTCTTCGAAGCTGACAGACGGTTAAAGATAATGAGACGACCGTGCTCCTGTTCGCCTAAGCCTTTGGCGACACAGAAAACTTCATTATCTCGATAAAACTGCTGACTTAAACTCCAAAGTACTAAGAAACTGATCTTTTTGAAAATTGGAAAGGTAAAGAATTAAATTCAAGCAGCCAAGGGCAAATTCTTAGTCCCTACAAACATGACTGAAAATAAAGACTACAAGGAGCGGCATTGGAAAGAAAGCAAGCCCAAGAACACTTGATTCACTGTTCCATAAACAACGGATTTTTTTACTGTAATGTTCAATTTCCACCTTAAATACATCGGGAAAAAACTCTGAGAAACAATAAAACTTTAGGAATATTTATTTGGTAATCAATATGCAATTCACTCATCGTTTGCAATGAAGCAAGCATTCGAGGACAAAATTCGTCTAATAATGTATGATCACATGATGTGTCCGTCTGGTGAGAAAGAAGCCCTTGGATTGACCGTTAGTAGCCAATAAATAATGTAGAAGGTAGGACCGATGCATAGTAGGGAGATGCAGAAGTTTTTAAATAGCCAAATGTGTCTTGTGATGGTCCACCATGAGCACAATCACTAGATCAAATTAAGACTAACACTGGCGCGTAAGTACTTCCTCACTCATTACTACTTCTGGTCACTACAAACATGCCACAAGTACGTAATTCCTATGCTCCTAGGAGTGTACAATACAAACAACAGATATACAGAGTAGTACAATATACAGAGCAGAATTGCATCATGAATGAATTAGTAATGAATGAGTCTACCGAGTTACAAACCTAGAATAATTATTACAAATAATTTTTAATATACCATTAGCCAATTATGAATGACAAATTATCAAGTTGTTCGTACCAAATGTTTTCGTAAGTGGAGTTTCACACAAAATTTCGATGCATTCAGACAAACATCTACAAGCGACCAAGGAATCATCTCACAGTATTTAAGTATTTTTTTTGTTTAGAAAAGTTCTCGGTTGTTATTGGTGACAAGTAAATTTAGAGACAACCGGGGAGTTTGCAAAGAATAGTTATGAGACGTCCTGGTCATCTGCATCTTGCAGAGGCTCCTTCGGCTCACTCTCACCACCTATAAATAATATTACATAGTTTTACCATTTCGATGCTATTTTGCTATTAATGGTGTTGTGCTATGGACAATTGAAACCCCTGACTTTCACAATATGTGCTACAATAAGTATAGCGTATTGATTGATGGGTCTATCATATTTTATAATCAAATTGACTGTCTCCAAGCATCTACTGTAAAAAAAACTTAAAAATGTCATTGTCATACCTTCTCCTTGCATGTCGGAGGTCCAAAGAGTGAGATTGTCTCGGAGAAGCTGCATGATCAGAGTCGAGTCCTTGTAGCTCTCCTCAGACAGAGTGTCCAGCTCTAATTATATTTCAAATTGAAACAAATTAAAACACATACAGCACACAGAAGTTGTTTCGCACACCAGACCAATTTTCCTTTGCTACTTTGCTACAGGTAGCTTGAGCAATTACACGTTATACAGCATACACAGAAAAATATTTAAAATATTTCAACGTTGTTAGTCTTATCTTACGTAGAAAGATACCAAACCTGAGAGAGGTCACTTTACCTGCAATAGCCTCGTCAAAACTTGCTGTAACGAAAAGAGAAAAATTTAGTAAATCTATTCGTATTGACAAAATGTGCAGGTCTAATTTCTGTAAACTGACCTTTAGCCAGACGACACGCCCTTTCGGCCGAGTTCAAGATCTCATAATAGAACACGGAGAAATTTAGAGCCAAGCCCAGACGGATGGGGTGGGTCGGAGCCAACTCAGACATTGCAATGTCACTTGCCGCCTTGTATGCCACCAAGGAGTTTTCAGCGGCATCTTTGCGGTCGGCGGCTGTAGCAAACTCAGCCAAGTAGCGATGGTAGTCCCCTTTCCTACAAATGCACAAATTGTGACGCATCAGACAAGTTAACTACGATGACTAAGAGCTGTAATTAATAGTTATGTAGCTAGAATCTTACATCTTGTAATAGAACACTTTACTCTCTCCAGTACTAGCGTTTGCAATTAGATGCTTGTCAAGCACATTTAGAATGTCCGAGCAAATTTCTTTCAACTCCTTCTCGACCTGAAACACAATACACATTTAATGTTAAAAATATCACTTCATACCTAAATTCCTGAACACAATCTGAATATTTAGTGCGCTAACAAGTTATTAGTAACAACTACTACAAGTATTACAGTGTCTTACTTGAGCCCGGTATTGACGAATCATTTCAAGCTTCTCTTCTCCACCCTTGCTTTCCTCCTTCTGCTCAATGGATGAGATGATCCTCCACGAAGCTCGGCGAGCTCCGATCACATTTTTGTAAGCGACTGATAGGAGATTGCGCTCCTCCACGGTCAGCTCCAAGTCCAAGCTGGCTACCTTTTTCATAGCCTCCACCATTTCTGTAAAATTAATTGAAATTTGCTTATGTTAGTAAGTCCGAAAATGTCAAACAAATAGTGGTATTTATTTATTCTTTATCCTAGCTCGAGAGTGGCAGAATACCAGCCCTCCAATGTTTGCAATTAGGCAATTTATGTCAATCATCATTCATCAATCTATGCAGCCTAGTTCCTTTGTGCGTGGTCGTATTATCAAAGTCACATTCATTTCAACAGTACAATTCATCCGGCGTGCCAATACCGTGACATCCCAGCCGGAGAATAAAAATCAAATCACACAAAATATTTCATTGAAGCGTTGCGGACGGTGTAGGCGCAAGGGCGCGGTGCGCTCTTTCTGTACCTCCCAAACATAATCAGATCGGAAGTGGAAATGTAATTCAACAAATGACAGACTGTCACTGTGATCATTGGCATAGCTTAACTGCATTTGATTTGGTTGAAGGCTGGGCTGGATAACCGGAACCATGAGGCCCAGAAAGGTGGATGCTTCTTCAAACACTTTACACATACACACACATCCTCATTATCCTTGAAATCAAAATGTTTTTACCAGCTCAACATTTCAGCAACCCAAGTGCTAGCTAATCTATGCGGAGTCCCTTCAAATCCGGGGAAGGAAGCAGTAAACAAGGCGGATTGTGCAAAATAATGAAATGCGGTTTCTGATAACTCGTTGTGGCGGAAGTGCTGGATTTCCGCGAATCCAAGTTACGTCCATCCATCTATAGAATTCCCCAAGAAAGACGTTGATCCATCTATTATGCTTTCCTTGCTCCGTCAGACATTGGCTTCACTTCCTCATCATTTTCCCCAAACTCTACCCTCCAACCTCTTGGTACTACGCTTACGTGGATGGAGTTCGCAAAACCGAAGCATGGCACCGCGAAGCATGCCATAGGATACTCGAGTCCATGGGTGCGCGTGCGACGGGCCAACTTAATCGATAATTGTAATACATACGCATTTCTTGTCCTATACCTGAATCCTACCCGACTACCCGCTTCCCTTGCTCTCCTGGCTTCCTGAATGCCTCCGGAAGAGTCAGAGACCATGAAGGATACCAAGCCGTATTAGCAAAGCACATAATGGATTTTGCATTGAGTAATTTAACTGCCACTAAATGCGACCGAATATATGCGACTCCATAGCCGTCAAAAGCAACTCCGCAACGTCCGTCATCTCTCAAAGTGTCACTCACGTCAATGGGAATGCGCTGCGCTTTCGCCTCATGAAGACCAATGGAATGTGACGGTGGACTTGGGTGGGTGCAAATATTCCCAAATGTATCCCGACCCAGACAAAAGCTCATGTAGTTGACTCATCCTCGCCTGAAGCGCGCGCGAAAGATGGCGCTTAGCCCTTTTTAAATTAAAAATGACACTTGAAGCAACCCTACATCCAACTAAACCTACTAAACCCCTTCAAATCTCATTCACAAAAACCCTCATCCACTCGTCCCTCCACCCACTATCTAATAATTGAGTACATACCCATTCATTACCCGTCCGTCAAAACAATCCGTCTCGCCGGACCCGGATCCTCCTCACCCTTAAATACGAGCGGTTTCCATTCCAAAATCCCCAACGTTCCTTTCCCCACACTCTCTTCAAGCCCATATCCCAAATCCGATTAAATTCTAAAACCCGGTTCAGTAGAGACATGACATTTCCTCCAAATTCGGCCTCACTGTCGGATGAGTTCCGGAAAATAAATTAAAATAAAACCCTGTGACTCACCATCGTAGCGCTCTGCCTGTTCGGCCAACTTGGCTTTGTAGACATTGTCCTCACGTTCGGACATGTTTGGGTGTTGGACACTTGTCTGTATTTATTAAATTTGGATAAAAACTGACTGACACTATTTAGCGTCGTCGGTGAATTGAAGTTGAGTAGAAACGGCGGCGGTGGTTGAGTGCGGAGTGGTAGGGTTGTATGAGTTAGCACGGAAAATGGCTGACTGGTTGGATGGGGCGAGGGAGCGGAGGGGAAGCGCCGTGGTGGAACTGTCATTTCCCTCCACCCCAGCAACTCCCTTCCGCACCTCATCTCCACCCACCCCCCTCCCTCTCCTCTGCGCCCGCGTTCCCCCCGCATCTTCTTCATCCGGGTAAAACCCGGGGAATCACACGAAATGATGACATCGGGACTTATCATCATCATCAGCCAGAGATGTGATACCCGATACTACCCAGGATTTTATTTTTTAGCCATGGATCCATCACAAGATTTCTCTAGAGAGCAGCCGACGGACTTGGGAGATTGTTCTTTCCATCTCAATGGATGCGATGCATGTATGCCGGGTGTGAGAGATTTTGCTAATGCGAATTCGGATTACCCGAATGGACGGATGATGATGGTGATATGATGCGATGATGGTCAGATCCGATCCGGGATGGTTAAAATTAGTGCACCGAGTTCATTTAGCTTACAAAGAGGGTTTGCACGATGTTACATTGTAAATTTATAAAATTCTGACGGCTGACTAAGCGGACCGGTGATGATTGAAGATGGTGCTCGGGAAATTTTAACATTAATACTGTTTTTTTCTAGCAATCATCATACATTGAAAAGGTTTGTGCGAAGGATATCATGCATGGATGTAAACTAAGGCTTTTTTAAAGCTAATCCTTGTGATAATTTCATTTTGATAAGAATATGACAATCTTATCGCCTTAGTCGCGTTCGTGATAATTATTTAATTCCTATTTATTATGAACGATGGATGATACTATTACATAATGCCATAATTGCTGGGATCGGAATCAGACGAAGCTAGATTGCTAAGCGAAACATTGAAATTAAAGTTGATAAATCTCAAGGTTGTAAAGCACTCAATTTATTTTAACATAAGTAAAGTCATGCACAAGGTATATATATATATACTATATACGGCAAAATAAAACAGTCTCAATGCTTATAAAAAGTATCACCTTGCTCAGGTGAAATGTTACAGTTAAACTGTGAAGAAAATAGACATACATGTTTAGATTCCTCCTCACATATTTGTAATGTTTAAATATTTCAATGCATTTGAGTGAAAGTGAATACACAGCTTGTCACAAGACAGTATAGTTAGTATGTTTCATAGTTTAAAATCCAAGTAAAATATTAAAATAGTCAGGATTGGATAATCCATAAGTTCAAACATTCAAATACGCCAGGAAAGTATGGAATGCAGTAATTGCAGGGTTAAAACAATCTTCGGGCTAAAGTTATTTGGGACTGGGACTATTAATTAATTAACGTTCTCCACAAAGAAGCACCTTAAAGGTAATACAGGCAATGAGAAAGTTTATCGTTACTGGCATTTCCCAAAGCAAGACCAGTCAAGTAAGCCAATTTATGAGCATATTGGCAGGGCGCTGGTACAGCCACAGTCCCTGACCAATTGTAATACATGTGTGTCATTTTAAACGTAAATCGCTGGATTTTGTCTGGGTCTAATCCTTGCTGATCCCAAATGACGTTGTATGAAGTCGGGCTCACAGTTCCTTGGTTAACGTGTTGGGATATGAGGTAGAAATCCCATCTAAAAGCACGACATTGTTTTTATAATACCGGGTCACATTATTATATTTAGTCAAATTTGATAGCAATGTACCGCTCTGGCAATGTGATGATGTCGTCTACGATGGTTCCTGGCCCTGGATTTTTGGATTGAGTTCCATGAGCCGTGGGTGCAGTGACAATTCTGGCGTTGATTTTCTTTGTTACGATAATTAGTGTAAATCTTGCTGGTGGACGATTGGCAGACGTGTAAAGGGTTAATAGTGCTGTCTGAAACATGAAAAAGAATGTATTGCATTTAACTGAACTTATTCAAACTGAAGTATTGCCAAAATAGACTTCACCTTCATTTGTTCCAGTTCGGTGTTGTAGACATAGGTCAGCTGACCTTCGCCAACGCCATCGCGGAACATAATAATACGATCAGGAAGGTTTTCCTGGTTCACCGCACGGAAAGCAAATAAGCATTCTAAATAAAGAAGCAATAAATGGATTTAGTAAACAGACCAAATTGCGTCAATCAAATATAGACTCAGTGGACGTGACAAGTGCGCCACAAAGTTGAGCTTAAATTCTAACTGGTTGACGGTCCGTTCAGAAGGGTAACCCGTAGTCGTTGAATTTACATGTGGGCAAGCAGTCGGGTTTATGTATAACTCTTTTTGTTGCTTAAAACAATACGGGTTAAATTTTTCACCGATTGGGTGCAGGGAACAGTATTGCCAAATCATTAGAACGCATGAATTAAACAATTGTACTTACTTGTGATGTCTGTACATAGATTTCCAGAGAGTTCTTCTCTGTTATTATGAAACGATACTGTGGAGTAATATTTTGAGAGCTCCTTGTTTGTTGTTGCTACCATTGCTCCAACACTGGCTCCCTTCCTTTTACCGCAGTGATACACGTCAAATCCAACAACCATAGTATGCTATAGAAGCATACAATTCGTTAAATATTATTTGGAAACTAGGTAATCAGCTTTCAATATAATCAACTCACTGAAGCCTTGAGTGGGTTGCTCACTGCCCATGGCTCACCGCCCATCTTTGCGTTCATTTGAATCACAACTTTTGTAGCGATAGACATCAAACCTATGAATCAAAATAAGTAGTTTCATGTATTAATTACTAAACTGTCCTTAATAAACAATGAGATATAGTCTAGACCATGCATCATTGATGACTTTGACGTGTTACCTTTTGGATTATTCATGTTTTTCCCCAGGAAACACTGCGATGGAACTAAATGCAGAAAATAATCCATCAACAACATGACTTACATAAAAAGGAGTCTGGTTAGGTTTCACTCACTTCCGAAATCAATACAACATCTCTTCTTTATAGCTGCATAAAGGTCCAATTTATTTCCCGGAAGAATTGCAAATATAATGTCAATGTTTCCCCTGTTGTTAGCCATGGCCTGATTGATGGCATTGATATACGCCTGAATTCTGGTGTCAGGCAGGCGAAAGCTGCGTTAAGAAACAATAAGTTAACTTCCATGAAGCCATACCAATCTCAGGCAAAGAAAGTTAGTTTTCTTTACATTTCAAGCGGCTGGTGAACCATGAATCCTAAAGTCCTTCCAACACTTGTCATTGTTCTAATCAGGTTGTCCACACTAGACGAGTCCCTCTGGCTGACCAGAATGACCCATTTATCCAACTTTTTGCTGCTAAACATATTCTTATCTGCGTTTTAAAAAAATGTTTAGTTCAAAACATTCATTTAGCAATATGACTGCAAATTAATAATGTAAATTGATAAATGTGTCTCACTTCTGAATGCGTATTTCCAGTCCGCAAAGTCGTCCGGTACAATTGGGTCAATTTTTCCACCAGAAACCATCAAAATTTGATCCTTAGGAAGGACGCGACCTGGTATATTCACTAAGCTGCCGTCAAACTCAAGCCCCCATCTCTCCAACTCATCACAAATCTAGTAAACACAATTCCAGTTCTAGTTTGGCTAGTTTAAATTGGTTACTTGATAAAACAATAAAAGCACACATACATCTTTTGAACCCCTCAAGCGTCTCATAAAATTCCGAATGTTATCAATTCTTCGATCTGGTGGTTGATGAAGATGGCGAGCCAATTCTCTCATAATGTTAAAATTGCTTCGAATCTGATCCGTTAGCCCAGTCATTTGGCAAAGTTCAGGGACTAAGAAGATTGGCCCTGTTTGTCCACGGTGCATATCTCGTTTCTTAGGTCTTGAAACGAGCATTGGTTGCTGGAGATCAGTTAGCTGAATTTGATATTTCGAGCGGTAGTACTCTGCATAAGACGTTACTTCACCCCTCATGTCGAATGTACTTGAAGGAGATTTATCCCAGTCTATGTCGTCAATCTTGTAGGTTTTTCGATTGTAATGAGTCATTACAACAGATCCAACCAACTCCTCTAAAATAGACCGCTAAAGCCCACACAAATATATTAGCAAGCGGCAATTAATGAACTATAAAATAGGGGCGGGACGCCATATTTACCCTGAAATCATGTCCCCCTCGATGACCTGAGATCACACTCAGGCAATTATCAAGCCTCAGGACCTTGTGTGTAACTTCAACGCATAACATTAATCTTGATTCGTAATTTCTCATTGTCGTAATATAGCCTGGCCAAAGCTCAAGTCTCTGTTGTGGCATTGGAATTGCTGCATTTCTATCGTAGAAATGACGGCCGAGCTCTTCGAAATTAAGCGTTTGCAAGCATTTTCGTACAATAATGTTGTAAAACTGCAGGTACGTTACATCACCCGGAGACATTTCTTGCACCAGTCTAATTGTCAATTCCAGCCTTTCCTGATCAGCTTCTCGGACTGAATATAGTATCATTGGCTGAATAAAAAAACACAAAAAACTAGTCATTACATATTACATTTAAACATATCCTACATTAATTACAGTGTAAAACTTAAAAATCTTCACAGTCCAGTCTCAAATCTGAACATCACTTACATCTTCACTGAGTTTATGAGCTGTCCACATAGTTGAACCATCAAATATAAAGCCTCCCAGACGAGACGCGTGTGCTTTAAGCAGTGCTTTTTTAATTGGCGTTCTTTCTTCATCAGGTTTGAAATCCACTCGGTAGTTGTAGAGACACCACATAGGTTTCTTTTTCAAAGGAAAGAAATTCGCTATTAGTGCAACTTGGGCCCCAGATGTTCCTTTCTTGGATCCCAGCTCCTCCATATGTCTAGGTCGAGATCGGACCAAATCAAACCTGTCATTACGGTCAAATGACCTTTGACCACGGCGGGGTCCTCGTCGCGTGCCATCAAGGTCGACATTCGGATCTCTGAATCCATGGTCTTCTCCACCATTTCCCCTTCCACCCCTGCCCCCTCCACCCCTATCTCTCGTACCAACTCCCCTCTCCCTTCCGCTATCACTCCGATCTCTTCCACTCCGCCTGTCTGATCCGTCCCGTTCGCTCCCTCCGCCCCTGTCCCGTCCATTACGACTTCTATCCCTTCCATTACGCCCTCCATCTCTTCCTTCTCTTCTATCATTGTATCTGTCGGAATCTTCATAGCCCATGGATGATCGACGATCATATCCTGCCCTGTCAATCACATATCCACCCCTGTCTTCATAGCCACCACCTCGATCGTCGTCGCCAATCCTGTCATCATAGCCTCCTCTTCCATCATGCACATAAATTGCTTCGAATCTTTCACCATTGTCACCCCTTCCGTAGCCATTCCCGCGGTGACCACCTTCCCTTCCACTGCGTCGCACGTTGTGAGATTCGTTTTCAGATGAGTCGCTATCGCTGCGTGGCCTCTTTACAGACTCACCTAAAACAGATTCAAATAGTGCTGGATGCATATAATTCACAAAAACTGTTCAATTTACAAATGTTTCAGAATGTCAACTTTGTATTTTGTAATTACTGCCAATCACATTCCATTCATCAGCATGAATTCTTCAAAACCACATGTATCAACAAAGCAATATAGAAACATAGTGCGTTTTCGTAATCTCACAATCAAAATTTAATATTGATAGCCTACATTCTCATGCGACTAAACTGTTGCTAGCACAGTTTATATCACCAAGGTTGCAATGCAGGTTCAATTACGTGTTTTGTGGATAGATTATATTGTCAGTGCAAAATCAAGTAAAGGCAATAGTAACTAGCGCACGCTGCTGCTTCGCATCAGGCTTTGTGTATGATACTTAAATTAGTTGTCTCAAATGCTTCCCCCTTTTAACCCCTACGGGCCGGGACGAATGAATGTCGGAACTAAATTATAATTAACAAAAAAAACTAAATTAAATGCACTGTAATGTAAAAATAAGGCTGTGAATACGAAGCAAACGTTAGATGAACATTTGTTTAATAATAGTGTGGGATAGCTGACCCAACTCATAAAATCATATTGTGAACTGACCAAAATGATTCATTTTGCTCAGTTAGCAGAGTGTCTTAAATGCGTTATTTCACATTCTTAAAGTTGCAAATTGATACAATACAGCTACCTTTTTGCAAATACGGAAGAGAAACTATAGTTCTAACACTTCGTTGGACCCAAGGTAGATCAAACAAGGTAAGGTAGATCAAACATCAGTTGTTTGATCTACCTTGGTTGGACCCATGAATGTCTTAAGCGACATTGAAATTATCAAACATCTATCTCCTGGCATAATAACTAAAAATATAAATTGATAATATGTAAAGTATATATATGACTATGCTTTCTTGATCTCATTGTCAGTGTGGCAGCCAGTGCATTTGTAGCGATGAGGGTCGCTCACAGAAGCTAAGTAAAAAAAAACCCTGGCTTCCATCATACATAAATTTAGGTTAGGAGGTTAAGGGGAAAATACGCCCCAATCAGATGCTCTAGCTCTATGATTCAACCGTGCTTGATATTGGCTGGAAATTAGGATATTAGACCCAATGCAATAATGGCAAAGCCAAAGTGCAAATGCAGTTTAAATATAAGGCGATTGTCATTAAAAGACCAACCAAACTCTCGAATGCCTGCTTATGACAAGGCTGCTTGCTAAGTTTAACATTACATGAATAGATACCGTTTCCTGCAATCTACTAAGGGTATTTACGCACGTTACGCAAAAAAAGCAGAGAAATACAACCGTTTGTATTGTTACTGATTTTTCTCTATTCCTATCAATACTTATGCCAATGTCCTAGCTAATCATATCAAACAAAAAATTCACTACACGTTTTTCCAGCTGTTTGACAACCCTAACCCATGATGCCTAAACCAGTTTTATGTCTAAAAACATTGACCAAAATACGAACTTCAATTTAACTTGC
This sequence comes from Orthonychiurus folsomi, assembly GCA_036851895.1. Taxonomy (NCBI): domain Eukaryota; kingdom Metazoa; phylum Arthropoda; class Collembola; order Poduromorpha; family Onychiuridae; genus Orthonychiurus; species Orthonychiurus folsomi. The sequence continues at coordinate 27,444 of JAAXYW010000188.1, forward strand.
GGTCTGTATCTACTACTAATAGTTCTAGTATAGCTGTTCAACATGCTGATTTGATTCGGCTCTTCCTTCTTAGACATATTTTGAGCGTGGCAGCTACCCCTCTAATACAGTGATTAGTGCCCGCAAAAGGCTGTCAACCCTTATAGTTGATGCATACATGTAAATACATAACACTCTTAGAATTCCAACTTATGAATGCTTCATTTGCCATTCTCTTGAATGATGCAATAATCCATATAACCAAATAAGTAAAAATTAAAATATGTATTAATTACGTGTTGAGTCGCCTTCTCTTCTCTTGTAATGATGGCGAGAGGGGTCCCTTTCCTCTTTTTCTGCTCTCTTCATTTCTGGAAAAATCCTTTGTAAATCGAAGAATAAGTTCTACACAATCCTTTCCATAAGAGCGCTGTCTACAATTTGAAGTTCACTAAAACGCTTTCTTGTTTCTATCTACAAATGATAGCGTAGCGTAGAACGTATAGTCGCTCGTCCCGATTGTGATACAAATTAGACAAAAGCGCTTTAGCGACAGATGACTTTTTTAAGGGAGGTAAAAGGATTGCTTTCTGCTGTGCTGGTTGGACCAAGTGTAAATTTAATGTGGAGGCCCAATCCCCTTGTCCGCTGGCAGTGTGGAATGGACGCATGCGGTGAAGTGCCTCTTGAGCGCGTATTTCAGACCCACGGCGAATGCCTCTATGAAAATGGCCTCCACAATACACATTATTGGACCAAAGGGAGCCCACCATCACATGTATTTGCCGCCAAGCTAAAATAGATATTTCCCCCATGCTACCCGTAATGTTCAAAACATGAAACTTCTCTGTATGTTAACGCGGGCAAGGAGCAAATTCTCTTGCCTTTTACCGGGAAACCAAGTTAACTAGACAATCAGCTTTTCATTTCACTGAATAGCGCATGCTTTCTATTGGCTTAACAGCCGTGCTCGCCAAATGAATTTGTGATCATTTTTCTTGACGCAAAATTTGCAAAAATCTACAGACAAGGCAATTAATTTTATGCTCCTGGTGGAATTGCCTCTGTTTCTTTGTAACGTCTTTTAGATTATTCACTATTCATGCAAATATCTCAATTCTCGATTGCATTTTAGTTGAACTCTCATGCGGTGTGGTGCCCAAGGCTGGATTGTCAATGCACTCATTATGTGCCATGATGCAAGGGCATACCTTATGTTAAATACTTCGTTATTTATTGTTAAAATTGGTTAAGCTAAGCTTGAACTATTTACCTGGGTGTCGCTTCTACTTTTCGGTGACTGTAATCATGATTCCAAAGTTAGCATTCATTCATTTTTTTCATTGCCTCGTCGTTGTGTTATAATTTCTGTGATGATAGACTGAAATAGTGTTAACTTGAAATAGTTAAATTGAGATGGAAAAATATCGAGCTAAAATAATTGACTGGTAATAAATAGTGCTGCTCACTGTTGCGGTCAATTCGTCTAATAATATAAATGCTGAATTTATTAAGATTTATCTATCCTTCCTAAGAACAACGGCAGTATAATAACAAAACACCACACCACTAAGTAAATGTATCATATTTCAGAACACAATTTGTCAACACAATTTGTCAACACAATTTGTCAACACAATTCAAATTCTAGAACCATTTCTGGTGCAAGCCTATGCAATATTAAATAAACGCATCATATTTCATTTCAGAACACAAATTTGTCAATGTAAAACGAAATCCAGTCATTTCTGATGCCCATGCAGTACTAACCAAATGCATCATATTTTGGAACACAAATTTATCAAAACAATTCAAAGTCCAGAGTTAATCTGGTGCACATGCTTGATGCATACACTTGCCATTTGAGTATTGACGAGACCTGGCAATGGTATGCTGAAGAATAAACTAAATAACAAACGTTAACAAAAAAAACAAACAAATTCAGAGTAATAAATGTAATATATAGTTTAGAAAGTTGTGTTAGCTAAATTATAGATAGAAGAGCTGATGAGCCAATCTCTCACTGCTCTCACTTCCCAGGGCCATACCTGTCAGATATGCCAATTTATGCGCATACTGACAAGTAGCGGGTACAGCGACGGTGCCAGACCAATTGTAGTAGAGGTGGGTTAGTTTGTATGTGAAACGTTGAATTTTGTCAGGGTCCAAACCTTGCTGATCCCACAGAACATTGTATGAAGTGGGGCTTACGGTTCCTTGATTCGCGTTTTGTGCAATTAGGTAGAAATCGTACCTATATGACAAATGATGACATTGAATGATTTTAGGATTTCCATATCGAATCTCTCAAAAACTCATCACTAATTTTTTTTGTACCTTTCAGGCAAAGTTATTACGTCGTCCACAACAGTTCCTGCAGCTGGATTTGTGCATTGTTGGCTCCTGGGATTCAAAAGAGCAATCCTGGCGTTGATTTTCTTAGTCACCACAATAAGCGAAAACTTTGGAGGGCTGGCCTGGGCGCTGTGGTACAGACCTAACAGCGCCGTCTGAAATAATAATTTAAAGTAGTGATTAATTAATGCGCATTATTAAACTCAACACAAGATAGTGAATTAAGTCTGATTACCTTAATCTGTCCCAACTCTGTGTTGTAGACATAACCCAACTGACCTTCTCCTACTCCATCACGATACATAATGACGCGGCCGGGAAGAATGTTGTTATTTTTTGAACGAAATGCCTGGATGCACTCTTATATACAACAAAGTGATAGTATACATTAAAACCGAAAATCTGAAGAGCTATACTTATTGCCTGATCAGCTTTTGTCATTTGGAATTCCTCACTTGTTATATCGGTGCAGAGATTCGCAGAAAGCTCTTCATTGGTATTGTGATAAGAGACTGTCGAAAAATATTTAGAAAATTCTTGATTTGTTGTGGCTACCATTGCTCCAATACTGGGTCCCTTCCTTTTGCCACAGTGATATACGTCGAATCCAATCACCATTGGGTTCTAAATATAATACCAATTTGGAATTACATGTTGAATTTAATTTTTTTTGTTTCTGATTATTTCCTACCGAAGACTTAAGTGGATTGGACACTGCCCATGGTTCACCACCAAGTTTGGCATTCATCTGAATGACTACTTTTGTAGCAACGGACATCAACCCTGTTTAATAAAATTAACCAGTATTTAGCCAAACTAAATACATTGCAAAATCGCCGTGCCTAGCTTTGCTTAATTAACAAAAGTAGAAACAATTCATTACCTTTGTTGTTCAAGGTCTTCCCCAAGAAGCATTGAGAGGCAACTATGCAAAAAATACAAATTTTTAAACGTTAAGTTTCGGCGGGCAGCACTATTTTACAGTTAATGGACTGAATACCTCCATAGTCAATGCAACATCTCTTCTTAACAGCACTATAAATCTCAGTTTTGTTGTTCGGAAGAATTACAAAGAACAACTCAATGTCTCCTCTGTGACCTTCAATTAACTGTTTGATGGCATTCTGATAATCCCCAGCTCTCGTATCATGAAGTCTCTTACTGAAATACAAATTATAAAATGTGAGCCACTTTTTATTAAGTAATATAATGACTAATATTTAATTTGGAATACATTTCCATTGGCTGATGGATAGTAAATCCCATAGCCCCAGAAACCCGGGACATGGTCCGAATCAAGTTGTCAACACCACTGGCATCCCTCTGGCCGACAATCAACACCCATTTACTTAGGGGCTTGCTGTGATACATTTGCTTATCTACATGAATAAAATATTAACTGCTAAATCCAAAATGCTTTGAAATATTATCATACTTCTGAAGGCCATGGTCCAGTCTGCTTTGGTTGGATCCGGCTCAACGGTTTCTACAGCTCCAGTCGTATTCTTCATTAGAATGTTCTCGATGGGAAGTTTCCGTCCATCTACTTGGGCTAGGTTACTATCAAACTCAAGGCCCCATCGAGTCAACTCTTCTTTTATCTGATGGCATAAGCAATAAAACAGACATTTAAAAATTGAGAGCAATTTCAATCGTACTAGTTATACAAATAAAAACTAGCCTCTTTTTTATCCTTTAGACGTCTCATAAAATTTCGAATGTTGTCCATCCTAGCATTTGGGGGCTGGTGAAGATGCTGGGCCAGCGCTTTCATAATATTAAAATTGCTTCGGAGCTGATCAGTAAGTCCAGTCATCTGACAGAGCTCAGGAACCAACAGAATTGGACCCGTTTGCCCACGATGCATATCACGCTTTTTGGGTCTTGAAACCAAAAGCGGTTGTCCAAGATCCATGATGTTGACAGCATATTTGTCCCGGAAGTATTGCGCAAAAGTAATTTCTTCGCCGCGCATTTCAAATCTACTGTTTGGAGTTTTCGTCCAGTCTATATCATCAATCTTGTAGGTTTTACGGTTGTAGTGAGTCATGACAATTGATCCAATCATTTCTTCTGCCTGTGCCTATGGTACAAAGGTACATTGGTAACTATTCAATTTAACAGAAACTAGAATGCTCGCTTTAGTATCCTGAATTTACTCTGTTATAGCCACGTCCGTCTGCAAATCCTTCGAGGGCATTATCAAGGCGGAGAACCCTGTGAGTTACGTCTACGCATAACATGACCCCTGCTTCGTAGTTCCGCATAGTTGTAACATAACCTGGCCACAACTCTAGCCGTTGTTGAGGCATGGGAATTGTGTTGTTTCTATCATAAAAGTGTCGACCAATTTCTTCAAATCCTAACATTTGGAGGCATTTTCGAACAATGATGTTGTAGAACTGCAGATACGTAACATCCCCAGGGGCCATTTCTTGGACCAGTCGGACTGTGATTTCGATTTTTTCGTTATCTGGTTCCCTAATTGATGTTAATCCCATGGGCTACACAAACAGACATTAAAGTGATGATACTAATTTATAACATTATAACATACAGTTAAGATCTATCATAAGCATGTTAAATTAAATTTTACAAAATTGCGACTTAGCGTCATTGGTGTCAGCCACATTTTACCTCCGGACTAAGACGGTGCGCAGTCCACATTGTTGAGCCATCAAAAATGTAAGCTCCAAGGCTGGAACTGTGGGCCTTAAGCAAAGCTTTTTTAATTGGAGTCCGATCCTCGTCAGGCTTGAAATCAACCCGGTAATTGTACAGGCACCAGGTGGGTTTCTTTCTCAGTGGAAAGAAGTTTGTTAAGAGTCGCATCGGTGTTCCAGCTTTCCCCTTCTTTGTACCACCAACAATTGTCACTCCAGACAGAGAGTTGACCAAGTCAAACTTCTCATTTCGGTCGAATCTAGGGCCCCTTCGAGCTCCTCTTCTGTCCCCGTCACCACCCATGCCATTGCCTCTACCACCACGGCCGCCACCACGACCTCCACCCCCACCTCCTCTGCTAGAATCCCCTCCGGCTCTTTGTGATCCATTTCCCGACGAATCACTTCCACTCCCACTACGGGGTCTTTTGGCTGGTTCAACTCCTTATAAACAAATCCTAATTATAAAGAATCACATGACTTCCTAACAATTTATTAAGCGCAGTCATAAATGCAACCAGGTCTCAAAATGTTGTAGTTTTTAATGTAGTTTTAAGACTTCCCGACGTGGTAGGACAAGAATACTACCCTTGAATTGTAGTAGTATTTTTAGCGTAGTATTTAATTAATTCCAAACAGTAGTATATTTTTCCTAGGATGAGAATACTACTGTAGCATTTTGTACCTGAGGGTGAAAGTACTACAGGGAAGTATTTTCCACCTGCTACACCGGCACAAGCACTATTTCAATTTCTGTTTCTGTATCCAATCAGGAAAGATGTTATTTCAGTTTTCCTAACCTGAGTACAAATTATGCATGGGTTGGCCAGTTATAGTTATAGTTTGTAACTTGTCTCGTCCGGTCCGAATATAATTAAAATGCGTTCTATATTCTTATAATTGCACGCTGATTCATTATGTTATATAGGCATGTTATTTGAGGATTTATAAACTTTAGTAACCTGCATATGTGTGACGCTTTTAGCCTTCCATCCAATATGTGCTGCCATTTTGCACGTATAATGGAATTAATATTTCTCGTCTGAAATTAAGAGAAGTTTGAAAAGTATGCAGAGCAAACAGGAAATCCTGAAGCCAACCTTCCTTAAAGGTTCAAGGGCATGGATTCAAATCCCCTAATGGTATCCAAAAACCGGTTTGCGTGATGCCTGTTTAGGTGGTTAGGTATGAGCCATGAGCGTATTAGTATTGTATGCCCCAAAATTGTTTGGCAACCCAAAGAACTGAGAACAAGAAGCCATTGATGTTCAATTTGTTTAGGTTTCCCAGATTCCCAGCTGCGTTTCAACCAAATTCTCCGAAGTGCAGTCACACATTTAGTTTTATGCGTCCTAAGTCATAAATAAATAGTTTGTACTTGTAGTGTTATTTACCAACAGACTCGGAAGCGTCATATGGGTCGCTATCCGGGTCTCCAAGCGGCGGAAAATCTTGCGGTCTCCTTGTAGGTCGGCTTGACCCACGGCCAAATCCATTTCCACCGGGTCCCCTGCCACGTCCTGCCCAGGCCATTTCTAAAATTACAAAAACAGGTTGGCTTAAACTTTAACATAGATGTTCTGCATTTAATTAGTTAAAGCAAGCCAGTCGACGTGGTTCTGTGATGCTAAGTCAAGTGCTTTGATGACCGGGCTATGTATCGAACGGACTGTTGCGCATGCACCCAATTAATGTGCATAATTCTGCTTTCGATAAATTGGCGACAGTAATTTTAAGTCTAGTGCCTTATGCTTCTATAAAATTGTTTTTCCTGAGGCGGCCGTCTGTGCCCTGAATGGGGCACAAAAAATGAAAAATGAACCTCCCTCAATATAAATTCCATTCAAATTAGCGTCTCTTTCATTGGTACTGATTTAACTATGTATGAGGGAAATTTCTGAATGTCTTTGTGAGAGAGATTTGGTGGACCAGGCTTGCTCTGGTTTTAATTTGGAGGAATTACCGTAAATGACCTAATAGAAGCCCATCCCCCTAAGAGAAGGCCCGTCTGTGGCATGTGGGTGGATTCTGGAAATAGAAGCCCCTTAATAGAAGCCCCTGCTCTAATGCAAGCCCCGCCTCGAGGTGTCGATTTTAAAGTCCCGAGCTTCTAATAGGTTATTTACGGTATGTAAAATCGGAAACCTTGCCTCACTATCACACTGCACATTCCGACGTCGGATTCGTCCAAACAGGATATTATGTCCAACTTTATGCATACATAAAATACATAAATAATTTAAGCTCTGTGGAAAAGCATCATACTTTTAGAGACAATTTAGATTTCCACAGTCCGGGCTATCCAGACAGAATTTCATTTAAATATAAACTATGCTAAACGCTCTCTGAGCCAACAGAACTGGAAGGTTGACGTGAACGTTGCTGCCGCCCAGCGTGCAATAAAACTATATAACTAACTTTTAGTGCTCTGTGGTTTAAGGTGGCCTGCTAGGTCACTGCGGAATTCAACACCGCCAACCAAATCCTAAAAATTGCATACGAAATCAAACTCGAGTTCAGATTTGATAATCGTAATATTTTGCAGGCCCATACTATTAATTCTTGGGACTGGTACTGTAAACCTTTGCATTTCTCGTACTCTTTCTTCGCCATCTTGACTTCAGCTAAACACTAACTCACGGTATAACATGCTACATGACTCCTTGACAAGAGAGTGATTATCGTAAGCTTGCATTAAAGTTTAAAAAATCAGATTTTTTTTTACCGCGGGAGCAAACTAAAGTCAAAGTTATGGAGAATTTGAAGTGATAGCATTAAAGTTCCCTTTGTCTGCGCAACCACTGAGAAAAATGAAAGTACAATCGGCTCAATTAGGCATTAGTGTACTGCGTGTTTACTACACAAAATAAAAACATTACTGATACAAGCGCCAAAACATGGATGTGAAGATGTGCTATACTTTTCTTTGTCAACACTTTGATACTCTAAAAAGCCTAACACCATAAATTGACAAATTTAAGCCGAATCCAACAAAATTGTCACAAGTTGTCGGAAGCGCGCATTCCTGGCATTGACTTTAACAAGCAAGCAAATCTCAACTCAAGCCAAACAAATGACCACCGACGAAGCGGCCGAACCATATGAACAAATGTAGTGCACCGCACCGTACGACTTCCAAACATGCGAAGTTTAAAGACAATTCTGATCCATGTTGTATAAATGATTGAATTAAATATGAGAATCGAATCACTTACTTTTGTCTCACAATGTGAAGTTGAGGTAGAGTAGCTTTAATTTCTTTGTAATACCAACGAGCCGAAACAAACACGACGGCAAGCGTGCCAGAGGACTGCTCCGGATTATTGGAGGGCTGAGGGCGGAATGGGAAATTGCCTAGGAACAGTGGTGTGCTGTGCGATGGGCACGCATTTTAGATCGGCGTCGGTGGATATTCTCCTCCCACCCTCCTCCTTGTATACGTCCAATCCCATCCAAAAGAGCACTTTTCTTTGTACAGTTCCCCAGACCAGAACAACTTTCAGATATATGTGAACTCCGTTTTTTTTTGGTTGCTGTTGGGCACCGAAATAGCAAAGTTAAATGTGTTTGGGGTCATGGGGCTCCGGCTCCTGTGCTAGGGGCCTTCTCTTCAGAGCAGAGGTTTTATGTATCCCTTGAAACAGAGGAAATGTATTTCTACTAATTGTATATTTCTTTTATGCTGAGCCTAAGATAAATACATTACATGTACATTGCACATTACATGTAGGTGTGAGTATCTTGTTTCAAGTTAGCTTCCGGTATTATGTATGTGATAAATTAGTCAGATTAGTGATTAGCTTTCCCGCTGAGCTGCACTGTCCTCCGGTGGAATTTAAATAGCAGCTTTTGAATTGATTCGGAAACGTGCATTATTTCCGGCGTTGTGGTGCGAAGAAGAAAGCATGCCTAGCTTTGCTACTGTAAATTCAAATGAGGGTTGAGTAAGCATGCCTAGCTTTGCTACTGTAAATTCAAATGAGGGTTGAGTAATCCAAAGTTGAGAATGAGAAGGGGACGCGGACGGTGGGATAATCACTCGAAGCTATTCAGTGGTTAATATTAATAGAAATCGAATGATGATAAACAAAACCAGGCAAATTTAAGGTTGTGATGGTTCGCAACATTACATATACATACACGCGAGCACTGCTTTCTAATTGCATGCATAATGTGACCACAACATGACACAATATACAACGTGTGGGAGAGTCATTGCTAATTAATCAAGAGCACACTGCTAACAATCACAGACGTACACCAAATTGAATAGTATTATGTTTTGCGTGACATAATATGCTTTGAAATACTAGCGCATTGACGCTATTGACGGCGTCCGATAACGATTTCCTAGCAGGACAAGACCAAGACGTCTAATAAATCAAATAAGGGGTCTGAAGTTTTAGGCAAAGCCTATGTCGTGGCTGCAAAACATGTTCATGTATCCTCTGTGCATTAATTGCAGTAAGACAGTAGTGGCTAAGTTTAATCATGATAAGGTATTATTAAAGTCGTCGTAAATGCTATCCTGGGAGATTTATGTTTTTCTTACACATCAGGTTACATGCTTACATGCCAAAAACGCACTAGTCGTTTTGTCCCCTTACGCACACACAGCAAATATCAATGAAAGCAAAAGCACTGTTAGCAGGTATGCAGACTCAGATTTGCCGAATTTTTTATTTAAATAACTTGCCGTTACATGCGTTAGCAAAATATTATTGCTTGGCTCAAGCGTGGCATCCGTTTTTGAAAATATGTTAAGCATTGAGTATGCGAATTCCGCCAATCTTTTTCTCAGACCCAGACCCCATTTCCATAAAATCTACTCTACTCTACAGTCTTTCAGCATAACTCTACTCGCAATCGCATCGCCAAGTTGTTTCTGATACAAGTGCAAGAGTAAATTTAGTAAACTCAAATGTTCAGCATCTTGCTTAATCCAAAGTTTGGGAAGATTAAGTTCGACTTTGTTGTCGGAAGCTAATTTTTGAACAAAAGTCATTGCACGGGAAGTAAATAATCTAGCATATGCTTTAAATGATGGAAGCAAAGATTTCGTATGACTTGTTGGGAATGGGATGTGAAATTCAATTGAATGAAGCGAAGGAATGATGGATTAGCTCAGCCGCAATTTGGAAATGAAACTAAGACACGGCTCTTCAACAACGAGACTGCTTTAACGTCCTGATTACGGCACATTCTGAGTGAAATGCTGTGCATGCTTATGTGCTGATTCTAATAACTGTACTGGCTACTTCAATATCGCATAGGACGGCATTCAAAGGCTAGCAGTGTGTGTGTCACACGGTCACAGCACAGTGCAGACGATAAGAATTAATTTGAAAGATACGGAAGGAGCACACAATTACTACTAATATTTTACTGGGACAACATTTAACTGCAATCGATACTTCGTTTTCAGTAGCATATATTCTGTCGGCTTCATCTTTCCACTAGAGACTTTCTACTCATAATGTCACATTGCTGATAGATTTCTGTAAAGCCAGGACTCTCAGGACTGAGAAAAAAAGGAAACTGAGCCCGAGGGGAGAAGTAAATCATGTACTTAATTATGATAACATTGTAATTGGGCAAAATACTTGGTCTGGGTGGAGCCCAAATTTGGGGTGGGAAAGACGAAAAAGAAATTGCTTAAAGGAATTCCTGAAGTTTCTGAGATTCTCGGAATTCCTCAAATTCCTGAAATTCTAGAAATTCTAGGAATTCTCAAAATTCCTGAAATTCTTGAAATTCCTGGAATTCTAGGAACTCCTCAAATTCCTGGAACTCTAGGAATTCCTAAAATTTCTGGAATTCCTGAAATTCCTGGCATTTCTCAAATTCCTAAAATAGCTGGAATTCCTCAAATTCCAGAAATTCCTGGAATTCCTAAAATTCTTGAAATTCCTGGAATTCCTCAAGTTTCTGAAATTCCTGGAATTCCTAAAATTCTTGAAATTTCTGGAACTCCTCAAATTCCTGGAATTTCTCAAATTCCTGAAATACCTGGAATTTCTCAAATTCCTGAAATACCTGGAATTCCTCAAATTCCTGAAATTCCTGGAATTCCTAAAATTCTTGAAATACCTGGAATTCTAGGAATTCCTGGAATTTCTCAAATTCCTAAAATTCCGGAAATTTCTCAAATTCCAGAAATTCTTAAAATTCCTGGAATAAAATTTTTAAAAATAAATTTCAAAAATAAATTTCAAAAATAAATTTCAAAAATAAATTTCAAAAATAAATTTTAAAATAAATTTCAAAAATAAATTTCAAAAATAAATTTCAAATAAATTTTAAAAATAAATTTCAAAAACAAATTTCAAAATTTTAAAATTACAAAAATAAATTTCAAAATTTTAAAAATAAATTTTAAAATTTCTTAACTTTATAAAAAATTTCAAAAAAAAATAAAATTATGAAATTTTGAAATCCTAGTTGCGTTATACTAAAGAGTATTTTTCAAATAGGCATATTATTCCACAACACCGACTTCTGGTTTTGAAGTGTCTTCTGGATGCACTGGATCAGTAAATTTTTCAATAATCAATTTGAAGTAAAAATATTTCTGACGCATGATAGATGAGCCTTCTGAGAGTTAGTGACGTAATTTGCATGTATAAACACCATTTATCTTTCTTTACATGATTTGTATTGGCTTGCACCGAACAATTGATATGAGACTGTTGAATAATACCGTAAATGTCCCAATAAACGCCCGGGCGTTTATTTAAAAATGACCCCTCGAGACCCGGCGTTAATTAGAGCTCCGGCGCTTATTTGGACCCGGCGTTTATTAAATAAATTTCAATTTTAAAGGTGTGAATAACAATATCAAAGATGGTTTCCTGAGTGAAAGTTCAATCCCAATCCAGATTATCGTTAATCCCAACACTCAATTCTAATCCCTTGTTAAAAAAAAGGATATAATCCAAAATTAAAGATAATTGATCACCAAACTCTGGATAGACATGTATACAGAAACCCCGCGTTCATTAGGACCCGGCGTTTATTTCTAAAAAGAAGCGTTTGACCCGGCGCTAATTAGAGCACCGACGTTTATTCAGGCACCGGCGTTTATTAGGACATTTACGGTAGTCGAGAAATAGAAAGTTAATTTTGAAGGCATTGTGAAGTCATTAATTCGATTCAAAGTTTTGCCAGATCTTCCCTCTTAATTCGTTGCCAAAGGAATACTATTTTCATTTATTCGATAGAGAATTTGGAATTTTACTAAATATGTGACTTTTTAAAGTGCTTTTGGCAAGCAAGAGGTAGAAGTAGAGGTCGGAAACGCGTTTTTGTGTAATTCATTTCAATTACAAAGAATTAAAATTCTGCTATATTGTTTTGCGTGGCAATAAAGTTACAATTTGGCGAAGACAGCACTTGATGGTTGTTGCGCTTTATTCCAAATTTTAATTCAGAGGTCAACATTTTTCCTTTGACCAAAGTTGCTAGTACTTTTCCATTTACATTGACGGATTCAATCACTGAAAATATATAATATAGCGCAGAAAATATGTATTTGGTTACTATGGCAGTTTCAAAAATAAACATTAAGTTCCAGCTCTATCTCTGCTCTGACATGAGTTTGGCGCCCGGTTCAAAAATCTCCACTTTGTTCTTCCTCCACAGGAGGCTAAGTCTGATTGTGCACGCACACACGATTGCAAAAGATTTGCAATTTCTCTTTAGCTATACTAAATTCCGAACTTGACCCGAGTAGTCTGAGCAAACCGAGTTGGCAAGTTTTTTTAAAACATTGTTTGAACCAACTAATGGTTCCACTGCAGTATTTCATTGTGGAATGCAGCCTGATCTTTATAGTATACCAAGTTTTTGCACGGTTTGACTAAAATTATTTAAAAAAACGTTTTGCAGAAAATGGGAAACGGACTGGACAAAATCGTGCAGCCAGGTCACAGTCGCGAGACAGTCACAGCAAACGCTACGGCCGAAGAGCGCGCCGTCATGAAGGCAGTTGTGCAGGTTAATAGCAATCACTACTACTATTTATCTATCGGCTTATTGGTAGCAGAATTGATTACAATAATGGTTTCACTGCCGTTTACAGATTCCCTGCGTTGAATGACAATTACAAATGCCGCAGGAGTTGAAGGACTTTTTAACTAAAGACCTTCCCCTGTTGTAAGCTAACAATACAGCAACATAAACATATGTGCTAAATTTGGAATCTCGTTATGTGTTATATTCAATTTGTTTAACTCAAGTCTTGTGTTCTTGTTTTTAGTCATAACGTAGACGTGGAGGAAATGCAAAGCGTTCAAGCAGTGGCCTTATATTTACTGAACAAAGATGATAAAATTGTCCAATCGATTTCACTTACTGGCAAGGATCGGGCGGCATGCAACGCACAACTTATTAATTTGGGTTTCTATAAGAAAAAGAAGGTTAAATCTGATGTTCCAGCCGAGTTTCAGTCTGGCCCTTACAAACCTCGGCCAGCTCCGAGCTCTTCAACTCCACGACCACCTGCGCGCAAGTAGAGTTCTCCACGGATCCCCTACCTTTCTATGACGTGAATTACAGAAACAGCAACTGCTGATGTATTTTACTGATATTCTGAAGGCAGTGATTTCATAGAGACTTATTGCAAACTAACTGTACACATTGATTAGCTCACAAAATAAATCGTAAACTAACTACAGATTCACTTTCTTATGTACAACTCTTTAGGGGAATTTAGTGCTAATAGTTTTAAATTTGACGAGTTAAAAGAAACCATGAGAAGCAGGAATTACTTTACTATAATGACCACATTTTTCTGGAAAATTAAATAACATTTTTGCGATTAATGTACAATAGTATCCATGCAGTAAAGTTAAATGTAGAGTAGATAGATAGGTTGGAATGACAATCTGGATTTCTAGTATGACCCTATGCATTTGGGTATCATCATTCATTATTCTTGACGGAAATTGCACGGTAACAATAGCGCAACACCATAGCAAGACTGCAATAAAAAATAAATAATAATTTTCTTCTTAATGTTATCTTTGACATAACAATTTGCAATTTTAATTTTGGTACCTGAGGGCAGCTATCAATCCGGCCGGCATAACTTTTCCAGAGTTATAAAATCGGGATCCCATTACGCCTCCAAGAACTGCACTTGTTCCAAGACTCAACAGATAATTGTTTGGGTTTTGTGTGGTTTGGTATGCACCAAATGCCAAAAGACCGCCAAATACTAATCCCATTCCTAGGGAAGCCGTACTACCTAGAAAATAGAATTTACTATGTCACTAGCCTGCCAGGATTTCATTGATTATATTGGTTAAACTACACAAACTAACCTGCTTTCACATAACCAAAAACACCTCCAGCTGCAACAATAGTCGCATAGCCAAATGATAAGAAGTCCAGTGGCATCTTTAGCAATAAATTGCTCTCGTCTCAAGTGCGGTAATTCTGATGAATTGTATTCTCCTTTGATACCTGCGATTTACAAAATGATACTTAATTCGTAACATATAGTAATCGATTGTGAAAAGTGGGACACCGGGCCCCGCCGTATAAAATTAAAAAAAATCCACTAATAGAAAGCAAGCAGAAACAATATTCACGACAGGTAAACCCAAATCAAATCAAAAATGGAGTGAATCGAGTGGAGTGGCCTGGCAGAGTAAGTAGGCCTAGTCCGCCTAGTCCACTAAAAAGTTAATGTAAAGTAAACTCAGTATATTAAATGCCGTTCTGCTGTACCCATTTCTTAACTGACCAGTTAGTTATAATTACAATACAATTCACTAATTGCCTTTACCTTATGTCCTCCGGGCTAAAATTCTTGAATGTCTACTAAAAGTCTACCCTCAAGACCGGCATGCATTTAAAGCTGGTGGGCTTCTCTTCTACACCACTACCCCTACACTACAGGCCTCAAGGAGTTGGGGCAACATATTTCCAGCTTGAATCTTGAACACGAAACCTGCTAAACAATTAATTTATTGCATGATGTTGGGAGTTAGCCACTACTAAGTTTTATGAAAGCCAAATTAAAATGCTCAGTACTTGTCAAATGGTTAACATGACTAGAAAATTTACCTTTACCTTATGTCCTCCGGGCTAAAATTCTTGAATGTCTACTAAAAGTCTACCCTCAAGACCGGCATGCATTTAAAGCTGGTGGGCTTCTCTTCTACAACACTACCCCTACACTACAGGCCTCAAGGAGTTGGGGCAACATATTTCCAGCTTGAATCTTGAACACGAAACCAGCTAAACAATTAATTTATTGCATGATGTTGGGAGTTAGCCACTACTAAGTTTTATGAAAGCCAAATTAAAATGCTCAGTACTTGTCAAATGGTTAACATGACTAGAAAATTTGTAATCGCGAAATGGCTTGATAAATTATAGCAAGATTTAAAAACTTTCAAATAAAAATTGACGTTTTATTCCTTAAACGTATTATACAATTCGACATTTTAGAAAATGTTTGGGATTTACGTATAATATAGCAATCGAACAAATTAGCATTACCACCGCGCCGAAAGAGCCGACCATTTCCAATGGGATCAAGAAAGATGGGAATGATGGGATGCTATGTACGTGAACGATGTTTCCCATGCCTTTCACAGCCTAAACCATGAAAAAAGGCCCGGTAATTCTGATTAAACACAACAAATCTCTGCGCTGGAGTTGACATCGCAAAAACACCACAAATATTATCTCTGATCCAAACAAAATCCATAACAGTTTCAGTCTAATTTCCTCTGCCAACTCTTGCAATTTGAGAGCTGTATAAGCGGAGTTTTCAATAACTTCTACATCAAGACAGTAGTTGTACCGTGTTCGTGCTTCTGTTGCTTTCGCTAACTGCATGCTTGCGTGTGCCCATTGACGGCCGACGTATTAGTGCGACTTTGATTTTAATCATAAGTTTGTTCATTTCCGCATTCCGTATCGTCTTGAATATTCTTGAATATTGAGTGCTACCATCGTCAACCGTACTTGGCTCCTAATATAATACATGGTAAATATAACTATCTTTGCGGATTGTGGAACGCTATTAAGTAAGTTCTTCAACATTGACAGTGCCACATCTAAGAGTGCAGCCTATTCAAACTATACTCTCGTCAGCCGATCTATCGATCCGTTTGAGATTTGGGACTGAAATAAATGGCCAGTAACTTTGAAATACCATCCTGGTAAGCGGTTCAGAATAAATTAGCGTAGTTTATTGGTACTACTGAGTTTTACATTTGATGGGTTTTTGTTTTGTCGTTATTCAAGGGCTATAAAACCTCCAGCTGGACTCCATTTAGATGTTATGAAAGGAGACAAGTTAGTGCAGGTGAGAAAAACAATATATGTTTAGTTGAAAATACATTATATTGCCTCTAAGGTCAAGGTGTTTTAGTTAAGCTAGAAACAAATAATAGAGCACATTAATGCTAGTTTTATTTCTTTGCAGAAACTGATGATAGACGAGAAGAAATGCTATTTGTTTGGGAGAAACCCTCAGCTGAACGACTTTTGCATTGATCACGGTTCCTGTTCTCGAATTCATGCTGCGTTTGTTTACCATAAGCACTTGGATCGCGCATTCTTAATAGACCTAGGAAGTAGTAAGAACAGAACCATTGTTTAACTCAACTAAATATTACTTAAACAAATGTGGACATTAGTATCCCATTGATGTGGTTTCTGTAAGGTGGGTAGTTACTAAGAAGCACATTTTAGACAGCCGTGTTTTTCGACCGGCTGATTGGTCAATTTGGTTTGATATATTGAAGTCCCAATGTTATTAATTTCGCCAATAAGATTATAGCTTACGGGAATATAAATACTATCTATTCTCCTGATATATCCATAATCCATGACTCCTAAAAATAAATAGTGCAAGCCCAAATGACATGATTTCACGCGTCGAAGTTCTACAGGACTTTTAGAGGTTGCGGTAGCAAAGAATAAATGCATGAATTCAAACTAATTTTTAAATTCAAATGCGCGAGAATAAATTGTATGTTGAAATCAAGTTCTGGTGTTAATCTCATAAATTAAAACTCTGCAGCTCACGGAACATTCATCGGAAATCTAAGACTAGAATCACAGAAGCCAACGCCACTCCAGATTGACACCAGATTCCACTTTGGTGCTTCCACTCGGCAATATATATTGAGGGAGAAGGCCACCCACAAGTATTGCTCGCCCAATTATGGAAGAATTGGAAAGATCCACCTCAGATGGGGGGCTTCTTGGGCTTCCCGAAACGGATACAGAATTGGATGTAAGTTACAAATATGTTATAATTTAAAATGACTTGAGGGTCCGGTGAATAAGAATGTCCTAATTTGCATTTTGGTTGCTTGTAGAACTTGACTGAGTTTAACACCGCCCACAATAAACGAATATCCATGTTGGGAATTGCAACTGATGAAAAGCAGATAAAGGGAACAAAGAGAAAACGAAATCCAGTAAGTTTTAATGAAGAGGAAGAAGTCATAAACCCAGAAGACGTTGATCCTTCTATCGGCAGGTTCAGAAACCTTGTTCATACCACAGTTATTCCTAAAGCGAAGGTAATACGCACGGTATTGTCATTTGCCTTAAACTCCTACTTTCATAATTTATTTTATATTCAGCGCCCGAAGATGGATACCGGTTTGGTTCCGAGTCCAGCTCTGAAACATAATTTTGTTCCCAGAGTAGTAAGTCTCTACGATGACTTACCCGAAGACAACGTACATCCCTCAGTGGCAACACCGTTTTTCACATCATTATCCACCAAACTTGGTTTGCCTCTCCCGAACCCTGCTCCCGAGATTGAAACAACAATGGAAGAGGAAGAAATTATACCCCAGGCCCCTCTTGTCTTGAACATTTCTAACCATATAGAAGCAGCAGATGAACCCCGAAAAAAGAAATACGCTAAAGAAGCTTGGCCCGGCAAGAAAAATGGCCCTGTAAATCTCCTTGTTTAAAATAGATATAGAAAATCTGGTTATCAGGTATACATATAATACATATGTTCACTTCTTCAGTGTATCAAAGCTTTAATTTATTAGGTATAACAATTAAAGGAAATCACTTCAAAATAATGTTTCTAATGTTAAGCAAGTTCTGAAATTATATACGTTACGTTACTTACGTTAATGTTCGTGTTAACAAAATTTGTGTTTTTAGCAGAAAGTGCGAGACTAAACATTCGAAATTCTGTCATGAAAATAAAGATTTTAAGCTTTTACAAGAAAATATGGCAATTAGATTAATATCAGTAGTATATTGTTATTGTTACCCAGATCAAATTAGAATAAAGTTCCCCTAAAAGTAAATTATACTATTATCCAGATTATGAATAACTTACTTGTATTGTTTGTTACAAAAATAGAAACCGCTTTCTTGGCCTTATGCACGGAGTGAAATTCAAATGAATATATCAAGGATCTCATAATAAAAAATATTTACAAGGAATCTCTGAACGTTTCACTCAAAGCATCTGAATCGTCGTAAAGGTGTCGATTTGAACTGGAGCGTGATTCATTTCTACGAGATTTCTTCTTCTTGGCCATGAAATGAAGGCTGAACGATGCAGAAACCACGGATAAAACATGCACCAAAAACAATGCCACTATAACTGTAAGCCAAATAGATTTGCTTGAGTCAATCCAATTCCGGAGTTCCTTGCTACAACCAGCCTAGAAAAGTTATAATATAAATTAATTATTCAGCTTTGACTGTATCCAAAATTAACTAACTTGTTTGAGTCGTTTTTCTCCTTGGTAAATCTCATAGCACGATGGATCCATGAGGTAATTGTTGTCAGCAAATTCCTTTGGGCCTTTGAAGCCGCAACAATTTAGCTGTTTAGAGAAAAGTAAGTATACAACAACTGAATTCAATATAAATAGGTCTAGCTCGGATCGGACCATCTGCATTGCAAGTTCGCTCGGTTCAACATTACTTTTATCATTAGCTATTAACAATGGCGATTAAAAAATAAGGATAGTGTAATAATGCAATCAGAAAATGCGGAATAAGTACTAAATAAAAATTACTGAGGTCTGGATGAAATTGCGGGTAACTTGGTTCACTTCCATCCAACCAAAACGCATTATGTCTTCAAGCTAAAAAATTTAAAAGAAAAGGAATTACATTTCATTTTTATTAATCATGAACTGTCAATATGGCAGTGGCAGACTGGCAGATACTCTATCAAACTAGAATCCATTTATTCATTCCACTACTGATCTGCTCCGCCAAAATTTTTTCATCTTTTTCAGATGTTGACGTACTTACTTATCCACACAATATTACTTGTTTCATCTTCAAAACAAAAATCCATGTTAATTTTTTAGCATGTGTGGTGCGAACTGAATTTGTCAATGCATTTGGCATTTATTTATGTATGCGCATTGTTATTGTTCTTTGTACAAAAGGGAAAGGAAAGTCTTCGCACAGAATTAAGTGCTCTTTCTCAAAACTATAATCCTTAACTTTGGAATGATGAATGAAGCAATTCTTAAAAGCCAAAAGGTTCAATTGAAGCTCCTTTAATAAAAAATGGATTTCTTTAACTGAGAAAGACTCTATTGTCGTTCATCCTCCTTTGTTGGCATTGCATTGTCGTCATGCCCTAGTGCACTTCTTTCAAAACTACGGATAAGCTCATGGGTCCTTCCAGTGCAACCCAAATACGAACGTAGCGTCGTACCCATCAACGAATTAAATTATTCGCTGCAATATTAAAAGGTCATGCTTTTTAGCAAACATTGACAAACCGGATCCAAGACGAATTTACAATTGCAATCCTGTGAACCTGCAATTTAAGACTATGAATGCAAGAGAAAGTAGAACAACCTGGAAGGTTGCTTTTATAACTTGTAAATTGCAATTCTCATCAAATACGTAAAGAACTCCAAATATACAAATAGTTGTTGGGGAGTGAGTGTAGAGTTTGCTCGAAAGTGCAAAATAAGACAGACGCATCCCAAAGTTAGAAGATAAGTACTGTAAAGTATTAGTGTGGTGTATTTGTTGGCTTTGCAGAATGTCAAATATTATGGTTCTCAAAATGAGCTTATCGCATTGTAAATTTTGGCACAACATTTATTCTGCAGTTTTCATCTGTCCACTCAAACACCAGAAATAACGTGATTTCATGAAAACTTACCTCAATGCGGACTACTTGCAGAGCCAAAACACCCATAAGAGCAGCAACAATTGTCACGACCAGCATTAAGATAAACTGAAATTGAAGAATGTAATAATTTTCATATCAAAAGCCACACATGCATTGAATAAAAAATGAAATAGCCATAATTTAGTACTACGCACAGCAATATTTTGGCCTTACCAATCGAATGATACATGCTGATTCACTGGCACTAGCCACCCAACCAATAAGTCCGGTGAAAAATAGTAAGAGTCCTGCTCCAATCACTGTGTAGGTCAATATCTATTCAAGTTCACACATGAGAAAATTTCTTTCAATTCAGTTATAATGAAGCACACATATACCCATCCACCACGTACACAAATAAACTACGTCCTTAGTACAAAGTATGATAAGCAAAGTGATTTGCAAAAAAAAGAAGCAATCGGGGCTAATTTTGTGGTAACCACATGAATTTCAGGTGATTATTGACCAATTTGTGCGTATGGTTTTGTAGTTCATGGTCGAGTGCGTGCGACAACTTTCCGCATTTCAAATAGTCATGATTGAATCCTTAGTTGGAAGAAAGTCATTTTTTACTCAATCACTATCAATCATGCACATGGCATCCTACTAAAAGCATTTTAATGTTAAAAACTATCAACCATAAAGTGGCACCATAAATTATGAAAATGAATGTCTTTGTAAACTCAATTTTGGCATTATTAGTTTCTGACAGCCAATTAACTCGTCTTCAAAATAACGGAAAGAGGAGCTCAGCTCCCAAGATCTGTGGAGCAAAAAATGTGGAGAGCCGCTAGTTAACAAAGCGAATCAGAATCTGTGTGAAACAATATTATGTTGCAATGTTGAATGGTGTCTTTGAATATATCAAACAAATACAGTACAAGGTACAGTAATGTTAAAAATAAAAGGTGTAAGATCTGAAGCTTAAAAAACGATCCCAACTTCCTTTATGCCGGCATGGTGTCTCTGATGAAGAGATTTAAGTGAATAGGATTTCAATTTGAAAGACAGAATGACAGATGAAGTTGAAGAAGCTTTGAAGAGAAATTAAGCTAGGATGGTCTAGAGCTGACATGCTGGGGAATTAAGTGCCAGTCTGTAAAAGATTTTAACCGTAATGACTCAAATTGCATCTGTCAATCACAATACAGAGAAGATAGAATGTGTATGGATGGCGTCAATGCATGTTCAGATCAGGTGGCGGTTTGTGTGTTGTTACGGATTTATGATTAGGGATTAGACATAAAAAGGAAATCATGCATACTCATCTCAATTATTTTGACTACATTGCAACGAAGTCACAGGCTTTCCTTTTGCATTCTATATATATATATTCCAGATGCGAATGTGTGTCCTACAGCATGTTGAAGAATAATGGCATGCCGAAAACTTGGCCATAATAATATTAACATGACCATATATTANAGTCACAGGCTTTCCTTTTGCATTCTATATATATATATTCCAGATGCGAATGTGTGTCCTACAGCATGTTGAAGAATAATGGCATGCCGAAAACTTGGCCATAATAATATTAACATGACCATATATTATTCCTAGTTTGTCAATAGGTGAAGCAAATCACCAATGTAATATAGTACTTGCGAGAATGAGGAAATAATGCTGCCTACCCAATTCAACAATAACAGTTGACTAATAATAGAAGCCAAGCAAAAAATAAAGATGGGCCGGAAGTAAAGTTATATGCATTTGCCTCTGTCTTTGCCCCTAAATTAGATCTAGAAAGTTTTTTGTTTCGTTATTGCACCTGGAATTTAAATTAATTTGATGCAACGCAGGTATACACAGGGTATGACTAATGTATGTCAAATTACATTAATTTTAAGTAATTTATACAAAGTGCGAGCTGATTCCCATGAATGTGTGTATTCCTGCCGACCTAGTTTCTCAAGACAAAATCCAAACATCCACATGTGATGGGATATTATTGTTATTGTTGTAGCTCAAACTAAACTCTCAATTCAGTTAGACAATGGAATTTAGTGTGTCATTAAATGTTCCTCTATTGTAAAGTTTCACTATCAAACACTTCTTTTTGAAAACTGTCGGAGTTTTTTAATTCCAAACATCATATACTTAGATTGTTGCACAAAATGGTGCTAAAATCCTTCAAAAGAAAACTCATTTCAATTGCTATTGTTGTGCTACAAGTAGGACTAATTTCTTCCATTAGTAAAAATCTGATAGAAATTACTTGCATACCGTCCGTCCATTTTTCCTGTCAGTAATCGCATTTGATAAATATATGAGGAATAGCTAGATTACTAACACACAATTGTAAGAAAAAAAGAAAAACTACACTTTCCATAAGACCCACTTTACATACCAGGGTTCCGGACTGAAATTTCTGGATAGAAACAGACGTTGATAGAATCCAGGCAACATATCCGATGATACAACATCCAAACAGCTGTGAACAAAAAACGAGGTGAGTAATGTAATGATTTACGTTCAAAAATAAACTAAATGTTGATTCAAGTTCATAAAGGCGTGATCATTTGGCTTTGTAATGAATATGCGGATATATGAGCATTGAAATTCCTCTTTGTTGTGTGAAGTTACAGCGCGGCGGGCGGGTTGATGATTCGTGTCGAAGGTGAGGTGATTATTCGCATGTGATGTGAACGTAAATTCGCAAAAGCGGAAGTTGTGTTGCTGTCTGGGCGGGCGCGGGTGCATTTTTTGTGTAGTGGATCTGCGTTCTGATGTGAAACGGATATTCCTTACACGCACTTTACGTATGTCTTATCTGGTGCGGTGCAGCGGCTTAATTAAGTAAAAAACCCAATTTTGAACTAATTTGCTGAATTCTGTTATTTCGCTGGCGTCTACATGTGTTTTTAGAATTCACAAAAACTACGATGAAGACAATAATACGTGAAAACGATGAGATAGAACACAAAAAACTGTAGTCCATATTTCTTGAGTAAAATAAAATAAAATCTACTTTTATCTACTTTAGTTTTATGCAGAATATTGGGTTTTGCAAACAAATAATAGTTCTTCCTCTGTAAATCATTCCTCAGCAATTGAGTTGATCAAAACTAAAGGTTTATTAATGAGTTTATGAATTAAAGGTCACCCACACATGCACGAAAAGTTTTACCATGTACTTCATAAGTCATAATATTTTTTAAAATAACCGTAATTTGATGGCTTCTATAACTTTCACTGTAAGAGTTTGAATTTGCCCATGTATTACGTTGTGGATATAAGTTAGCTCGTTTGTGGTAAGCAAATTGTTTCCTTTGGGCATGGAATTAGTACACAATAGGGTAGCCTTTAGCAGTTATAACCACTGCAAGTTTGTTGTTTATGGTTTTACAGACTATGCTATTTATAAATTAGCCGTAAAAAATAAAATATATCACTGCCTCACACTCACACTCTTTGTGAAAACTCACAGGTGCAGGATTAATTGGAAATATCAGTCATCTCGAAACTGTGACCAATTTCAAATACCCACACTGCACCGCTCGCTCTGCTGGCTTTCAGAATATACTTGAGCCTTAACTCGTGATGTAAAATCCAACATTTGGAAAGTCCCCTTTCAAATGCATTTTCAGTTTCACCTTAAACAATGGAAAATACTGTTTGCACCAATCCAGTTGAGCAGACATTCCTGAACAAATATTTTCTCAGATTTCAGGAAATCCTGAGTAGTCCACTTTTGCCTACACACGCCGTTTTCTGTGGCCTTGTGCGAAAACAAAGAATGTGCTAATTCTCGTAAAATGTGAAACGCTTCTCGTACATGCTCTAAAATGCTAGAGAAAATTCTGAAATGGAAGCACACAATGACAAAAGCCAATAAGATATATTTATAAAATTAAAAATACATTTCGCTCCTGGGATTAATTTAGGGGAAAAACGGTGTCAAGCGACCAGCAGCAAAGTTGTGAGCATGTAATGAATGCACATTAGTTCATTGCCTTTGAAATTGATTAACTGACAGGCAATTGGTACTGTCCTCAGTCAGTTTGACAATAAACATCCATGTCATATTCCATGCCGTTCCGCTCGAAGTCACACTGACTGAGTGATACCAAGTAAACAACCATAGCATGTCAAACTCTAATTTACATGCTCCTCAATGTATTTGGCCTTACTTGCAATAACTATGAAATTAATTAGCGTCGATGTAACACTTACAAATATGATGACAGCCAAAACGGTTAGAACGTGGCCGATCCAGCCGATAGTCA
This sequence comes from Orthonychiurus folsomi, assembly GCA_036851895.1. Taxonomy (NCBI): domain Eukaryota; kingdom Metazoa; phylum Arthropoda; class Collembola; order Poduromorpha; family Onychiuridae; genus Orthonychiurus; species Orthonychiurus folsomi. The sequence goes on from JAAXYW010000188.1 coordinate 51,818, forward strand.
CCCGACTCTTTTTCATCCTTCTAAACTTAGACTTCTCACATTAATAAATTTCTGGAAAAACTTTCTCTGGTATCTATAATCAAGTCAACTTCTGTGATCACATTCACATCGCGGAAATCACAAAAATATAACTTTTTAAATGAGAATGCTAGATGGCCATGAAGTGGAAAGAGAACTCTTAGGAGATGGACCTCCGACAGAAGCTACCGAACTAATGAAAACAGGAAAGGAAGTCATCCATGTGTTGGCCATTCCCATTCGTGTGTGCATTTCACAGAGACAATAGGCAGTGAAGCGTTTGAAAGTACTCTTCCCTGCTGCCCTACTTGGACTTCTTTCCTCCTATTCAACTGCCGCACTCACTCACATTCATACAACCAGGGCTGGCCTC
>JAAXYW010000189.1:0-51966 GCA_036851895.1 Orthonychiurus folsomi
ATTTGATGAAGGCGGTGAGGTCAGGATTTGGTGATGGCTGTGAGATCAACATTTCATGACGTCGGTGAGGTCAAGACTGACCAGGGCTGAGGAGAGGATAGGATTTCATGGAGTTTATGTTTGATGGAAGTTGTGTGAATGTGTCTGATAGCTTTGCAGCTGCTCTTTTCGATCTCTGCTTGCAGAGTTTATTATTATATAATTTGGATTAAATGAGTACTGAATATCTTGTACATACAAGATGTACCTGGGCTAAGTATTTCTAAGAATGGATGTTATTTAAATGAGCCATTTCTTACCAGTTCATAGCCATGAATTGAAGCATCAGCAGTTGTAATTTCTGGTCTTATTTCAAAAAATACTTCCGAATTTGGATTCACGGCTAGCCCGAAGTCAATAATATTCGGAGTTTCAGTTGGCAAATGTGCCGTGATCTGGATAAAGAGGCTTTTAGTTTAATAGCCTTTACAATTTCCACTACTGAAAATAAACTCACACGAAATCCAATGGAGTCAGAATTTGTACAAAAATATTCATCCAAATCAGGATCCAATAGTATAGATAAACCAAAAGATTTCCCTGCCCTGATTTGACGTCTCGGAAATTCAAGTCTCTCTGCCGGTTCTTCCTTGGGGAAAAGGCCCCCCTCTCTGGCATCCCACTTTAACCACTTCTGATTCTCTTCTTGGTCCAGAACATTATTACCTCTAAAAATGCAAATTATGGTAGAATTTGCATTTATATTTGTATTCATGCATTTATACATATATTATATACCATAAACTACAAAGTCTACAAACTAAATTAAACTACAAAGTCAAACAGAGTGCATCAACTGGCAGCCTCCAAGCCTCTTAAGATTTTATATTATTTTAACATTTATAAAATAGGAATTTCATACCTACTTGTGTAGAGTACTTACTGTGATTTCAAAAGCAAGGAGTCAGGGACCATATTAAAAGTACAACATTTTCCAAACTCAGTTTCAATTCCATGAAACAAGGTAGTGCAGTTTGGAACCACAACGTCATGCCACGTGCAAAGTGGTATCATTTCAGTACAGCTTTGTGAAGACTGAAAGAAATTAATTTCAACTACTTAAATTGGATGTAAGATAACATTTATATTCAACATTGGGTGGCAGTGAAATCAATTGTTAAGTTACCATTTTAAGGAAACTCTGAATTGCGCCTATGCTGGTATCGTTCGAGTCCAGCAGTCTTTGTGCATAGTCAACATAAGTTTTATTTATATATCCCCGTGATGAAGAAAAATTGAACCGACTGGTAAAACTTTTTGAGGATTTGCACACATTGTTCAAATGGTAGATATTTGCGTAATTGTCAAAGTCAGAGCCGTTGGAGGTTCCACTTTCTGCCAAACTATAAGCACGAATTAGGAATCGATGATAAGTTTGAATAGAAAAATAAAGATATATGGTGGATGCCATTTTGTGATATAATTACCGAATATACTCATCAGCCTTGCTCTTGAGAACCTTGTTCATGTTGCAAATTGTGATGGCTGGAAATGGGATTTTGTCAATACTTGTCTCCGACGGCTCAAATGTTACAATAACGGGTGAATCTTTGTATTTTCTCCAAACTATACAGCAAATCATCATTGTACATGCAATCATTTAGTTAGTCGGGTTCACAAATTTTACTATGATTACCGTCTGAGATCAAGTACACGGCAACGCACATCCCTACAAGAAAGGACAGGAACCAAAATATTCTGGAAATAAATTGTAATTATTTTTAGGAATAAATAGACCCCAAAATAATTCCGCGTATTAACCGTTCTGAAAGATGTCTCTTTGATTGACCAATGTATTTAAGACCATGAAGACTTGTATCACGGCAAAAATCCAAAGGTAAACATTCCATTGGAGGCTCCCACCACCAAATGCTCTGATAACAACCATTCTTTAAATTTTGATTCTTGAAAGTACTTCCTTTTTTACTTTCCCTGTTATATTTTGTTTTCATTGCGTTCCTGAACTTTTCCGCAACCAGCAATTTTATTTCCTGTGATGTGCTTGGCTTATGAATCCTGTATGATGGAGTACGTTTTCTCGCAGGAGCAGGAGGGGTGAGTGTGAAAACGGAGTCCCGCATTTTAATTTTGGCCTAATTGTAATTTTTAATTGAAATTATACAATTATTGAGGTTGTAATTATATTAAGGCTATGTGGGAGTAAGTAGGCAAAGATGTTTACGCTTCTATGCATTGCCCAACACTACGTTTACTACGATCTGCTTATTAATCGAGCCAGGCTTTCGATTTTTCCATTTCTAACTCAAGTGGCAACGCACTTAAGTGGAGTCCTTAATTTTAAAGACCTCGATCCGAGTCACTCGCGTGCAAAATGTGATTATTTTCGCAAGTTTGGTGCTTCCAATAAATTACTTTGTTTTGGTCATTTCAGGCTAATGTACTTTGATTCGTGCGATTTGTGTAATTTACTATTCTCATTGCAGGACAACGAATCATTCAAGACATGAAAAACATAGATTCTTCCAAATTGTTACAAAACATGCTTGCCTATTTCGCATTTGCACGAAACTTGGAAATATGTATGAACCTTCTAATATTACTGATTCATGGATTATATCTAATTTCTATATTTTTTATACTTGGAGCAAACTCATACTTCATGGAAAATTTTAATATTTCCTTGGATACAGTTTATTATTTGAAATATTTTTTTCATTGAGATGGATTGTTTTGTGCGAACATCCAAATAAATTTTGAATTAATTCCTTTGAGTTGAATTCTTATTTTTCCACAAGTCTGAGTAGTATTCCAAGTGGCAGATCAAAATGGCTGAAGCCGGAGGTCAAGAAGAGACTGAACATTTAATCCCAAACTATCCCCTCATTCGGGTAACTAAATTCATTTCTGGGGTCTTTAATTTTTTTGATGAACTCAAAAATTCATGGTTCATACATTTCCAGTATACGGATTTGCCTGAGCTCTCATGCCCTGAAATTGTTGATTATGTGGCCAGTGCTATTGAACGCTACACTGAGAACTTGGAGGTAGTATTGTTATTGTTATCTGGTCAAACATATGGAATAAAATATTAAACACAGTTTTCCTTGTGGTTATTTGTAGGAAGCTTCAAAATCCATCAAAGAAGAAATGGATAGATTGTACGGTACTTTCTGGCATGTCGTGATTGGTGAAGATTTTGGCTATGAGGTCACACATGAAACTACAAACCTGCTATTCATGTTTTTCGGAAAATTTGGCGTTTTGGTTTTTAAATGTCGATAGATGAACTCTCATTGTGATGCGTCACTCAGTCTCAATTCTTCCAAATACTCAAAAATGCCACAGTTCAGTTCACGTCGAAATGCTTTAAGAAATGAAATAAACTCATATCGCCAGCTCTAGTACTAATGAATTTAATATTCTTGTAATGATTAGCTCGGACGGATTAACTTTCTAAGCATTGACTGACACTTTACCATTTTATGCAAGATCATATATTATAAGTATATTTAATCTAAATATTGACTAGTAGAAGTAAATTTTCTTCAACTTTTCGTAATTCAAAATACACCTAAGAACTCTTGACGTCGCTTAAACGACGAGGATATTTCCAATCTATAGACAATTACTACGAGATCGGCCAAGATTACATACGGCCCAGTTTCATAAGATTCCTTTCTACAGCAAGTCACAAGTGGGAGACTTGCCGCATGAATTAAGAGTCTCTTGTGCTTTTTTCATATACCATTTTTCCTCAGGTGGATGTGGAGTTTCTGGATTTGAAGATTCAAGTTCCACTGGATTTAAAATCACACGTTTTGTAGATCTGATAAGTTTTGAAGTAGCAACCGAAAGAGAGTTTGGACTCGACTCATTTACACTCAAAGTATTGTCCTTGGCAGCATTCAGAAAATAGTTTGGAGGATTTGTATGGGAAGAATAGGTGAATTTCTTCAGTGTGTAAACCGTAACTGGCTCTGCTTTTCCTTTCATTTCAACAGGGCCACGGCAATCAAATGCAAATGATGGATCAAAATTATTTTCATCTTGCAACAATCTAAAATACAGACTCAGTTAGTAGCACGGCCTAATAATTTAATTTGAGATCAATTTAGAGCTACGCATAAGTGTCTTCCGAAACATTGATTTTTCCAGGAGCCCCCGTGGTTTCTGTGCGGCTTGCAAGATTCACGGCATTTCCGAAGAGGCAATAGCGCGGCATTCGTTGTCCAATTACTCCTGTTACACACACGATTGTCTTAATAATTTTCATTGTAGACACATTTAAATAACTTGGGGTGTAGTTCACCTGTGACGACTTCTCCGGAATGAATTCCAATTGTTACTTGCTGAAGAAATAAAAATGAGACTTTTCTTACACGCCAGAAATTAAGAAATGTTCGGAGCATACCGCATTTGGATATTTATCTCTTAGTTTCTCCAAAGCGTCCATCATATCCAACGCCAGCTGAGCCATGCATTTTGCATGGATTGAACATGGCTCGGGCAAACCACTGACAACCATATATTTGTCTCCGACCGTTTCCACCTATTCATACCAAGAAGTGTAATTAAGAATTGATCAAAATACTCCACAGTCATAGTTTTGGGTAAGCTTCACCTTGTAAATATTAGGAAATTTAGCGGAGTCTGTTAATTCATCAAAATATGTATATATTCCATTCAAAAGTTCAACAATTTTTTTGGGTTCATTGCTGGTACTTGCACAGAATTGGGCAAAGCCCACAAAACCTGAAAATAAAATGGTGACAGAAGTATACTTTTTAGCAGGGACAGGTTTTTGCTGGCGTAGGTCATCGGCTACGGATGCCGGTAAAACTGAATACAGTAAATTGTCCGTCTTCTTTTTTTCCATTTCCAATTCCCTGAAATAGGAGATGGCCAATTAGATTATCGCATTCTATACATTTTGATAACAAAACGTATTAAAATTACTGATGAGTTTGTGCCAATTGATCCGTCAAAATCTCAAGATGTTGTGCCAACTTATTTTGGGCTTCAAATTGTTCACTGAGTAGGACCAAGTCCCTCGTCGCATCATGAAGAGGAATGTCGCTAATGAACAATCCCCGCCTGCGAGAAATTAATATGTAACAAAATGTTAAATAACTCTACATTCATCATTAAGCCTCCATTGTGTTCCTTGGGTACCTTGCTAATTCGTTGAGATTCGGTATAGAAGGAAAGCAAAGATACAGCATAAGATCATCATCGGGAATGTAAATCATTTCACCCTAATCTCCAAAAATAAAATAATTTGTTCATGTAATAACATCCAATTTAGTACAAACTACAAAACCTTCAAACGCAGCCTTGACTGTTCAGTTTCATCGGCGGATTCCGAAATCACCAATGGTTTCTTTGTTCTCAAAACGTAAATTACATTCGTGTGAGAGAGGATGTGCTTAAATTGGAAAGTCATGTTGGGTCTCTGACAAAATCCACAGCCTTTGTTATGGTTAAATCAAAATGAGACATGTCAAAAGTCATGATGAATTACAGTTTCCAAAACGTCGCTAATTTGACAGTTCTCAATGGCCTGTGGAATTATTCTTGCAATTACATTTCCGGCTTGGCGAATGATCAGATTTCTGTCAAATACTAAATGAAAGGGAAATGCATCGTAGAACGCTTGTGGGGTCACTTTCAAATCTGAAATGAGTACAAAAACGAATGACAGTCCTCAGTGGAAAAAGCACGATATGCTGTAAACAACCTTTGGAGAGAAACGGAAAATCCATTGTGACAGTTTCATCAGCAAATTTACTGTCCTGTTGCATTGAACCAGTTTCGGTTTTTTCGGAAATGAGGAACTTGACATGATCCGAATTATTTTCTCCCTTATCTTCCAAGACTCGGCAATTCACTTCCGTTCCGTGTAAAACGCGAGCGACAGACTGCGATGCAAATATTTATTAATTTCAAATTCTACTTAATCTCGGCATGCTTAGTTAATAGTTTTTATGGCTGGAACCTTAACTAGACCAATGACAATGTGCTTTAGTCCAGGTCGATCCGAATAATAATGCAGAACCAAAGCACCAGCATCTTTTTCACTGCTTGTGCAACGGAAGGAAGGGGGTCGGAGTCCAGGAAATATTGTTGACATGTGGTCATGCAGAATGTCCAAATTCTAATAAAATAATCTTATCAGAATCAATTTTAACAATTTTCTTTCTCTCCTGTGATTTTAACCTGGAGAAACTCCCTTAAATTCGCTCCCAATACACGCAATATTCTGTGATAACCACTGTCGAGACAGAAATCGATAAACATTTCACCAAATTGCTCATATATTTTGCTTGTCGGGATGTCTGAATAATATAGAAATATACTAATATTAAAATACTGATTGCTGATCAGAATCCATGGATAAGTGCATGCGTAACTAGCGTAACTCACTCAAAACTTTTTCTCCAGCTTTGACCAGGTCGTACGTGTCTTTGTCTGGGTAGCTCGTGAGAACCAGAAATCTTCCCTCCATTGTAACTTCGGCTTCTTTTCTGAAAATATATTTAATTTGATTAGGACTTAAATGAAACAATAAAACTTTTTAGTCGATGCTCAAAATACACGTGTAGTGTTTATTCTGCTAAAATAATCGCCAAGGCGTGACGCGATTATAAATCGGATGAACGAATAATTAATGATCTAACAAGGACGGGTTTCAATTACCCCACGCCAAATAAAAAGAAAACAATATTTAGTTTTACTAACTGAACAACAGCAGAACATTACAAAACGAGCATCAAGAATGCCACAACAGAACTGAACACAAGATATTAACTAAATATAACTAATGTGACATTACAAACTTGATTTTCTCCCAAGCATCATCTCCAAAGTCCCGACGAATCATTAGCTCCAGAGCATGATTGATGAAGCCGTACTGCAACAAAAATTGAATATGAGACTGCTGGAACAAAATTAATCTCACTTATTTGGATTAGTTAGTTTCGAGAAGATCGTTCAAGCGACCCAATGTTATTGTCTATAGATTCGTAGAATTCAATGTACTCCAGGAAGTCAAATATAAAATTAAAAGTTATGGTAAATAATTATAAAACTTTAAAGGTTCTATAATAAATAGTAATGTTCAGACCCACTTGGAGGCAAATCACAATTTCAAATTCAGTTACACAATGCCAGATTCGATCATTATCCCTCAAATTGAGAGCAGATACAAAGTAGATAACAACACAGGTTTAAAATTGAATTGAAGTGTAAGCGACTTACCATTGCTGATTTTACTGAAAGAGGATTTCGAGATGAAGCAGTTTTATGGCAGAGATGAAGACTACGCAAACACAAGAAGGCATATAAAGTAAACATTAAACATTGACACTCCCGAAACAAGGAACGACACACTTTGGACTATAGGGATCCATTTTGTTCGGAGAAACCATTTAGATAATGACTAAATGTGAAGGGAGTATTAAATATTAATGCAATATTTGGATTTGGGCAAGTGCTCACTGAATTTCTCGAAATTTTTGTGCGCACTTTAGACCCGCGCGACAATTTTTTAGTAAATTTTGTACAGTTATTTTTAACGAACTAAAATTTATAAAATATTGGTATTTGTATTTATTGAAGCATTAGAGAAAGTTTTCTTAGACGAAGAAGAACAGCGATCTAAAAACGCTGAGCTACTCGGGGTATTTCTATTTAAATTAGTTACTATGAATTACTTGCATAGATTAATTTAACCCGTTTATTTGTTGTCAAATTGTTCCAGCAAGCACACCTAGTATCAGCACTGTTTCCCTCAGGTGCGTGAGATTTCTACACTCGTAGTCCTGGGGTGGATCTGTTTCACTGGAAGGACACAAACTGCGTCTGGGAAAGCGGATTACAAACCCTTTTATATAAAGGGAAATCTCATTTGAATAATAAAGAGAATTTCTCCAAATCCACAAAGGGTGAAACCAAACTAAAACCTTCTCGAGCAAACTTCTAACTGGGCCCTATCTTCGATCCTTTGAATAGAACTTCTGCTCTCCTTCAAAATTAAATCAATGATTTATAATTCAAATTGACTGGTGTGTTTGTGACCAAAGTGCCAATGAATTGGTGTTGCACTAACTGTATAAGACATAAGGGCAGAGTTCAGCCAAAAGGAACGAAGCAATGCAATTTCGTCTGCCAAGAAACAACAAACTGGAATCCTCAAATTGACAAGACAAGTACTTCACTACCAGGAAGTCACATCTTGAGTTGGTGGCGTACAACGTAATATATCATATCAAAACACTTGGAAATGCATTTGGGTGAAAACCTAATTTAGAATGACACTTAAATAATTGAAGCGGTAAGTGGCAGGATTAGGAAGGGGCAGTCAACTTATATGAGAAAGGGCGTGACAGAATACAAATTCCAATAATTTTAGACTCACCGGCGTCCGTCTAACTCATTATTTGCTTCATTATATAAGCTGCCACCGGGTAACTTTCAACAATAATGTTTAATGAGGCTAATTTCAAAACATGCGTAAATATTTGGCTTTACATTTGTTATTCGGTTCGACGAGCAAGGCAGCCGACCCACTTACGTGTTTTCAAGAGTTTGCAACAAAACACTTCATTAGTCGCAAAGACTGTGTTAGTAGACCACCCCTGTTCTATTTGGAGTCTCTAACAACATTCGGCAAATAATGTTGAAACTTGGAAAAGAAAAGTAACACATTTGAAGTTTGTTATTTGCAAGAAATAATGCTGGATTTAAAGTTTGAAAAATAAATGATACTCTCAAGACAAACTGAATGTATAATGTTTTTTAGGTATTTATTCGGTCATATGATGGATTGTATAACGCAGCAAACAATAAGGTATTACTGAATGAAAATGGGCCCATTGGGTTTGAGTGCAGAGCTTAGCGATTTTTACACCAATTCATCCACAAGGATGAGCATTTGCACCAAACTATAGTAACATTTTGTAAAATTGCAACCCCAAACGCAAGCATCCACCAAATCAATACATACAATTACAACACAAAACATTAATTCCAATTTGCTTACACAAAAAGTAACTACAAGGTAATAAGGGGAAATATTTTTTATAGAAAATCGGAATTGTTGGCTACTTCACAGCTATTATTAGCAAATGATGGATGATACAGACTTTGTAAATGGCGGTTGCAAAAAGGACGCCAGTTTTCACGCAATACACAAGCTTAAGTTAATACCGAATACCTGACTTTCTTTTTCTAAATCTTAATCTCTAAGCAGTAATACATTGTCCTTCAAACATTTGAAAGATTAAAATTTGAATTTAGTAATAAAGAGACGGAGGAGTAAAATTCACTTTTCATAATTAGCATATGTATGATGACCAATTCATGGACAATAATTAATTACTCTGCCGATGATAATACAAATTGAATGTGGTTGAAAAATATATATGTAATCCCGGGAGTGTGTTACATTCAATAACTGAAGCGCTGGACATAAGGGGGGACAAGTCAACATTAAACTTGAAGTCGAGAATCACAAAATTCCATAAACAGACAGAAACGAATTAAGCTAAATCCTCCACAAAGAAACCCACCATTCTTGAATCCAAAATAAAAACTAAATATTAAGTCACAGTTTATTTTTTTGTACTTTTCTCTACCAAGTAAGTCTTTGAGTTTGGGACTCAATTGTCTGAAACTCCTCTGTCCTCCCCTCCCTGAATGAGGCGAACAATACAAGCAAATTTTAGCGTACGCCCCCTTTGTAAACGAGTAAAGTCTGTGAAATGGTTGAGTTTGGCACATGAGCACCAGCACCAGGTAGAAAATTTTATATTATTTTAAGTGGAAATGCTTTTGTTAAGTCCTACCTACAATTTCTCACAAAACGCCTTTTGAGGAATAATTTGAATAACAGGTTGAGAATTAAAATTTCAAAAATGAGCAAAAATAAGCAAACTGAATACTAATTTTTCCTGGGCTTAATGAAATTGGAGTTACAATTTGATAAAGGAGGAGCCGCGTACGAAAAAAAAAACTTTCGCTTGTATACGCATTGGGTGCGATGTAGGGAACTTATTCCATTCCAAAGTTTACAAATCCATTAAAATTACAATCAATGATAAGGGAGTTTACTGCCAAATCTTGTGCGTTCATAATTGTGTAATGAAATAAAAAAATTAAATATCTGAGAAAGAGTTTTCCTTGAATCTGATATAAAAAAATTCTACCCGATTTAACTGAATGAAATGCAAGGGTAAATGATATTTTTATCACACGATTTGGCGAAGTAGTAAACACTTCTCTTTCATAGAATGAAAGTCTAAAATTATTCAGCCTACAGCCTACTATACAGCTATTAACTGTTATAGTAATTATACACAGTCATTTATAATTTCAGTAAACAGAATACATCCCTCTTCCCTTATTGTTTTTCCAATTCTCAAAATACAATTTCTGTCCAAGGGAAACTAATCTCTACTCAATGGTCAGTAACTTTTCAGCACTTTGACATTTCTCTTCATGTCCATTCTTCCCATTCGTCGAACAAGAAATAGAATGGGGATCACAAACAAGACCACTGGTAATTCAACAAACTTAACTGTTGAATATTTCTCTTACACTAACTAACCATATCTTATGCCACACGATTAAATTACACTGTATGTAAACATGTAAAGGGTAAAACAAGTTATACAGAACAATATGAAGACTACTTTTTGATTTTTTTTCTCTCTAAATTTTACACAATTGTACTAAACAAACCGTTTGCAAAATGCATTTCTTCTACGATTGCGAATGATTTGATTATGACTGCAGCTAAACGATAGGCCCCGTTCCAAAACTGCACACACCATTGAATGGAATTGGAAAACTCAAGTTTTCAACTCCTGAAGACTCGGACACTTAATTTTGACGAAGGTGAAATCCAAATCGAAAGAGGGCGAAGTCACCATGTTAAATATTTATTAAAAATTAAACTACAAGGGGGAAAGGTCCTCAACTAATATAAATTGCAATGTCAGTGTGCATCGTACAATGTTGTTTCAGAACTCGGCATTATTTACAAATATTTACAGTTCCAAACGAATACCAAGTACTTGGAAATAATATGCAACTTGGCAGTGTGAGACCAGTGATGACCATCTCATTCATCTAGCTATCCCACCGCAGGGGATATGGAGAAAATCATACAGCTCTTATAATGCGAACGGGATTAAACTACAGGAAACTAAACACCCCTTTTCATTCTAAAAATCTCATTTCTTAGCAGGAGTCCATCCATTGGATTTTCCAGGTTCATTGTACACTGCTGTCGTGATGTACTGTGTTGGTGGCGTCATGTAATAGGTTGTTGAGTAGCATTGGTAGTAATTTGCATTTAAAACTCCAAAGCTGCAAAAAATAAAATAAATATCTCAATTAGAATTAAGCCTTCCAATCAAATCCATCAGATGTGCCGCGTTCTTCATCCCAAAACAAAAAATACTGAGATTTCATTTCATTGCTCCGAGAAAAAGAAGGCTTGACTGAAAGAAGATATCACCAAGAAAAGAATTGAGCTTCTACATTAATAATGCCAATTGAATCACGACTTGGAAAGTCGTAGGGTGGACAGCCGTATCATTCTACTGCCCAAGACGCTTAAGGCGGGGTTGAGAAATGAGGTGGAACTGACAGTAAATGATTTCCTTGATAGTGAATCGGATAGGTGAGGTAACGTTTAACAGAAAGTTGTTACCCAGTAATATAATTAATGATCCAGACTTCCTTTTCTTCCTAGTAACTGAGACCACGCTAAGCGCTAAGTCCCCTGGAAAAGAATGAGCAGGTTTCTTTCTACTCTGGATTCAGAAAAAAAGACCAGGAGACTGAACGGAATGACAACAGCAAAGTATTTACTCGAAGCGGATAAACTTCGACCTTTGTCAAAACTTCCTAACTGGTACAAACTCGTAGTTGCGCGCAACATCCTCTTTTTAAAACAAAATAAAAGCTGAATGATCAAAAATACAACTTCTGCTTGTACTTACTCGGTAGCGAAGAGTTGACAGGCTAGCCTTTGGATGAGATTAAGTGTGAGACGGCGCTCGTGTCCCATTAAACAAACAGTTGAGGAATCAACAACGTTGTAGAGGGTGACAAGGAACGAATATCGAAGTTGTCCAGATACTCCTACAGCAAAAAAAGTATATATTACTCGCTGTTGAGAATTAAGCACTTGAAGACACTTTGGTTCGGGTTTAACTCACCTGACATGTGATTTGCTAAATAAGTTCTTAGCTTCAGCTCTTGCTGCTCCACCTAAGATAAAAATTGTAGGTGTTAACGCACATTTAAAACAGTTTGAGACAAAACAAGAAACCTTTGAATCATTAATACCTCGGGAAAATCGATGAAGAAGCGTGAGCACATATATCTTTGGAGTGAAATGATGGAATGTGCATCAGCCGGCCTGTAACCTCTGTAAATCCAAATTAATAAAACTGTAAAAATCTTGTGACTATACCTTAACGCAAAAGAAGGCTTTAATTTATATCGTCATTACCTAACAACTAGATTACAGAATTTAAGAAGCCCTCCGCCACGAATTTCTTCTGGTTGTCTTGTGGCAATCAGGCCGTGATGAAGATGGAATAACGATTCACTAAAATCGCCATACACTGACTCGCCCACGACGGTCGGATAAAATCTATAAGTATTAATAAGGCAATAGTAATTAGTGCATAATATTCATTAATTATCTTTTTCTTTTGAATTGCAGGTGTTCTTACCGGCCAGACATAGGAACAGTGGCACATTTGTAAAACAACATCAGAGAGTCCAGAACAATTTGGAAAGAGTCAACAGAAAACTCGTACTGGCGACGCATCTAACAATGAAACCAGTAATTAAAATTAGAAACAAAGCAATAAGCGAAGTTCGCATGGAACGGGTTGATAAGCTCAGGCTCAGATTCTTACCGTATCAACGAACTTGAGCTCTACGGAACAACCACGAGTTTTGCTAGTAACTGGGACATTCGTCGAAGAGGAGCATGGTTGTAGTGGCTGATAATTTCCAAGAGCGATGAGTGACCACCTGTCTCCCTCACACACTTTCACCATTTTTGACACATATGCTTCTTTCAATGCACAAGGGGACATGCGCTTGCGACTAATCTGTTTTAATACAAAAAATCCGTGTCAAAATATGAAGATCAAAATATTTTTGGATTTGAAACAATTTTCTCAAAACTGCTGACTTACTTGTGGAGGTAAGAGATCAAGAAGAGCGTCCAGGACAGCAGTCTTGACGCGGTCAAAGTGTTTTGCGGTAGAGAGTTCCATCCCAAAAATCAGATCGATGTCATTGTATGATGAAGCATTTGGTTTGAGTCCATTTGTTTGGCTGCCAGAACTAACGTTGTTGTTTGTAGGATTGAAGGGTACTTGTTGGTCATAATTGATTTTACAAGAGCACATGAGTCCATCCTCAACTCCAGTCTGGTAACTGAATCCACACAAGTAGCAAGCGTCCAATTGTTCAGGCATCAAAACATAGCTAGCCGCTCCGCCATTCAGTCGAATATCACGAATCTAGAGAAATTAAATTTATTATGCCAAATAGTTCCAAGCTAATTTTTCAAAAAACGAGACATTTTAAATTTCCTCCATTACTTTGAGTCCTTCTTTAAGAAGGCGTTCCTTGACGGCCGTGAGCAGATCCTTAAGTTTCAATTCAAGAGAAGGAAAATTGCCTCGCCCTTCCAGTGCAACCACTTCATTGAGGACGCTGTCAATTCTTTTCACCTGATCATAAGTCAAAATGGCGAATCGTTCTCGATCTCCAACAACTCCTTCTTTGCATGATACTGGAGAGCTTCGTCCGGAGCTGCATCCATCATTGTCACTGAATACACCACTATCCGTAACGCTCAACGCATCAAAATCATCAGTGCCCATTTCTATAAAAAAAAAATGCCATTTTAATATTGGGCATATTCAACGCATTCAACTTTACCTTCTATTTCAGAAAATTTGCTATCATTAGATCTACTTTTGCAAGCAAAATATATATTCGTTTCAGCACTAGAGTGGCGGCTATTAATGCAAATCGCTTCCGAAACCACATAGTCAAGCGACCGGGATGTTGTTAAGCTTAAATCACACATTTAAATTTTGTGGAAATCCGTTAACATATTGAAAATTTAGAGAAACATTCAAACGCCATCAACGAATGGTCAGTGCCCAATGTTGAAGGCTTGTAAGACTTGAGCAGAAATCATCAAAAACTTAATCCCCATGCACACAAATCAAATATATATATAGTACATAAAATTTGGAATGCACTGTCACAGACGTGCTGTGACCGTGCCGATTACTCAACAACAGTCACCTTCAAATCCATTGTTTGCAAGAACTCTCTTTACCTCGACATCAACAGAACACAAATTCTTTCGTGGAAATTACTCTAGTAACCTGAATAGATCAATCCAAAATCGTTGAAAGCAGGCGTTCAAAATAAGTTTGACGGCCAAATGTAAAAATCTAACTTTAAACCACGATCAACAATAACTAACAAAATCACGACCCGCTATTGCTCATCCAGTGACTGACTGACAGACATGAACCGAATACATCAAAAACTCAAAACATTTGCTCCAATCCAACATTGTATTCAAATCACTAAAATTCAATTCCCAACACCCAGTTGAATGAACTGGTAAAATCGAAAGTTTACATGAAACAAAACCTTGCATCCCACTTACTCCTCACTTCACCTCAGATTTCCAAGTAATCACAAAATATATAAAAACTTAATTTGACACACTGAACAGGACTTGGTCTGTCCACTTGGCAAACAATCTTCACAGCCACAATCAATGGGAGTGAATGAATGAGATTACAATGCCGAAAAATCTCAATAAGACAAAAGACACGGCTGCCTCATTTCCTGAAACCTTCAACAATTGACCAAAAAGTTTCTTGCGACCTCACAGCCGCACTTTCAAACCACAACTGTCCGTGTCTTTAGTATTGACAGTCACCCAAAGCCACACACAGGCTGCCTTCCTCATACAATGACATTTAATTATTTTGCATGTAAGTTCGTAACCTGGTAGGAATTTTTCGTTCCACCCACCGCACTTCAACTGCACCTGATTTTAATGTTCAGCTCCACCTCAAAATACGGATATGAAATAAAAATGTTTTAATGTCACGAGGAATAGTCAAATTCAGGGCAAGGGAGACTGGACGACTGACACAACTTTTGCCAGCGTCCGGCTTCAACTTGAAAGTAACCAAACGCACCACACTATTGCAATAATTATACTAAAAGCTGGACGAGTTCTTATCTAACAACGGAATTCACGGAAAACGTTTAAGCAAAATAAATGGTCAGTTGATGAGCCCTAACTGACAACTGGAGAATGAGGCTTGACTTGACTAGATTGCAATGTCCAGAAACCTCCCACTCCTGCGACGTAAATGCACTTGACTTGATAACAAGTCAAATCTAAATTGCATTTTATCAGTAAAAAAAATTTTATGGTAAGTTTCACTTCAATAATAAAAATAAAAATGAGAGAGCTGAAGCTTCTAATTGCGCATCGGCTACTCGAAGTAATTTTGCTTTGGAATTCAATGTTACTCTTGCCTGGCCAAATGATTTGCAAATCCGACTCCCAGTCTTTTTGTGTTTGGCACATGCCATGTAATGTATGTATACAACGCAGTACGTGTAGAAATAGAGGAATGGGGAAATTTTGTCCCTGATATTGTAACGCACCTACCAACTTCGGACCCTGCGGCGGCGGCGTCTAAAAAAAAACTCTCACATTCTAATAAAAATTCAAATGATCCAGTGCAAGTTGAAAAACAAATTATTCTTCATGACCACGGAAATTACACTTTAAGTGAATGTAAGCTTACTGGCGCTAGAAAAATTCCTTGAGGGGCCAGTGCGTCATACGCGATGACATATTAAGTCGAAGATAGAAATACAATTATTCAGGGTTCATTCACCTAACCTTAATTACGCGAAGCCAAGCACGCACACCGGGGCCCATTTCCATATTATTATTCCTCACCGATGATTCACAGTTGGTTGGAACAATTAATTAAGGAATCATTTAGCTTTCAATATAATTGTTATTTCCGTGAGCTCAATTTTGGTTCCAGCCAACCAACACAACAATTCAGTTCCGTACCATTGTGGCCGGTAACCTAGTTCTTCCTCTAATGCTATCCTCCATTTACTCAAACCTAACTAATAAACCCCGTGTCTGATTTAAACCCGAGGGCTTCTAATAACTAGAATATTATTCGCTTGATATTAAAGCAGCCAGCCCAATCTGATCGCGTTTCAAAATTTCAACCGGGGTTTAATTGTACAACATCCAAAATATGAATTCCAGTCCACTCTCTTATGCAAGTTGGTTTAGTTCATCCGAATTGTCTCCCTTGACATGAGATTTACGTGCTAAAATGGAATTCCAGCCGTAAGCGCCCAACGTCAGCACAAGAATAATAAATGAATTGAGAAAAAGGAGAGCTGCCATCGCCATCACACAACCAACCACAGCCAGAAAGTTTTGCAGGCAGGCTCTCCTCCATGAATTAAACATGGGGGGAAGTCAATGTGAGATGGAAAGATGGAGAGAAGCTTTCCCTGATAGGAGAGAATAGAGTGGAATAAAAATCAAACCAGACACACTTTTTGCCTTTAATCTTCCTACGTTGGCTGCTTATATGGCCCTGTGCACGTCTCGACTGTCCTATCCTCATAATTTACACGAGATATTGCACATATGCTGGTCGGTCTTCCCTCTGGAAAGTTTTCCTTTGAGACTTGCTCTCCTTTCTCCGAGCCGTCACTTCTCTCCACGATCCCAAGCCAAAACCAGCAACGTTTCCCATGAATCCAGAGTAAAACGATTTGCTTTGCAATTCAAAGCAGCGTTTGGAAGTCATTCCAACCTTTCATTTCAATTCCCGAACTTCAACAACAGGTTGCTGATGCAGTGCAATGTGGTGTGTGACTCATTTTTTCAAGCCAAGAAATACTTTGTACTTAAAATAAATGCATTTGCTATTACCACACACAAAATCTTCCAGAACTTTTGATAAATCCTATGCAAATTAATTTTCAAGCCGTAGAAACTTTCGAGTAGGAACCAAATCCCAAATGAGATTTTAATTATTTTCTCTTCAACCACTAAGGTCATCAGAGGAAGCTTCGGCTTTTCTAAGTATGTCAAACCTTAACAAAGCAAATCCCCGTAAAGCCATACAAGTTACCTTGTAAATAGTACAGTGTACGTACGCGGTTAATTCTGATTGTGAGCGCTGTTCGTAGTGCAGAAATGCTCATGGAATTGGGGTCTTTTACGGAGTAGTTTTCCATTGACCTCAACCAATGCGAAGTCGGGGTGGGTACGGACAGCTACAGCGAGCTATAAGACGAATATTTTGCACAAAGCAGCCCAATTCCTTTTTTTCGTGAATCCGACTCCCCTCGAATTGACATCGTAGGAATTGACTTAGGGACTTCTCTTCCACTCCCAAGCCATATGCTGTAATTCTATTTACTCCGCCCTAGCTTCCTCTCTTTCTCCCGTACAGTATGTGCATTAGGGAAGTAGTCCGTTCACATGAGAGAAAAGGAGAGCACAGCTCGAATTCATTGCAGACACAAAACCAGATAAAATACCCAGCCACTGGGAGGTTTGTGCCATGCATTTGTATAGGATGGCTGGCAAGCAAAACAACTGGAGCTTTGTTTCACCCTGTAGTTAAGTCCATGCAATGCAGAAGTATACATACGAGCGGAGTAAATGAATCTTGGTGAATTCAACAGGCACGCACGGAAAAGACGACGACAATTTAATTAATGTAATCCGAGTATTAAATGGCATGGGTGACTAGTCCTCTCATTTGGATTCCGGGTGGGGTCGTTCGATGCACTCTGTTTTGGTCAATGATAATGACTACTGTCTACAAGCGTCTACAAATTTCAGGACAGTCAAGACTCCGCGCGTTAAGGTTCGCAAATTGCAAAGTTTAGGTTATCGAATTAGGAAGTCTTCTCTTGCTCATAAAAGGGCAGTTATTTTCATTCCTATCTATAAACCCTTGTTAAAAGACTGAAGTCCACATCGTCCACCTTAAGAAATACGACGGAGAAAGCTGGAGATCCAATGTCCAATGACCTCTGTACGTTGTTAATGTTCAACCAAGACATGGACATGAGGATCGACCTTATGTATTTTTAGACTAGAAAACAAAGTCCTTCCTTGTTTCTAGGAAGTATAAGTGTAAGGCCACCATAGGAGCACTCCATGACACAAGAGTAAGATTGGAGATCCGTCGTATCCATTGGAAAGCCACATACCACGACAAGGGCTCAGTGAAATGAAACTTCGCCCTGGATACGTTAAACTTAATGCATGGTGTCATGTAATTCGTGAGCTCCCCCCCAAGCACGTGCCTGTAACCCAATCTGGAGAAAATTGACGAGTAATAGGGGAGGGGGGGACGGAGAATGGATCAAGTAGCTCAACGGCTGCAACAAGTGTGACACAACTGGTTTGGAGACATGGGGAAAGGATCCACTGTCTTCCGGCTTGACGAAGCTTTCCCTTTCTCCATATTGAGGTCATGCTCCTCCTTTTTATTTCTTACTTTGTATGGAAGATGTGCTTGAGACGTGGGTGTGGGACCAACGGCGGGTTCATAATTGTAAAGCAAGTTGAAAAACATTTATTGAACCAGCGATGAATTGCACAATTTCCTTTCAAACTCTATGGAATGAGTAATTATCTCAGACGAAGTTGAGTGGCATCAAGCTTTTCGTGTAAACAGTGTGGGCGGTATGGTTTTAATTGTGTAAGCATCCCAAAAGATTCTGTGATTAAAATGTGATTCTGAAGCGAGTTCTTCGAAATGAAGGAAAATGTCTGCACTAATTTTAATCAATTCATCAATTCTATTAATCCATACACCATGGTTTGGTGACCCATTATGAATAAATGTTGAGATAAATCTGAGACCGATGTGTCTGTTAATGTGGGCGCCCTACTAATACAATTATTCCGGCACTCCTGACTCTCACCCACGCGAAAAAGGTTAAACTAACGCATGTAACACTCCAGAATCCAAATGAAATCCTCCAAAATAAGTCGGAGGCGGTTTTAATGCCCCGCCCACCCAAAATCTCATACGCTCCACTCAAATCAGCAATTCCATCCGCAAGACAAACGTGGAGGTCTTTGTTTCGCGTAAATTTTCTGCTACGAAGAAGTCTGAATTCGATTCCACGACTTTACCATAATTTTCTTGGACCACTACCACATTCAACCAAAGATTTTTACAAATACGCATATTTATTTCACTCCATCCAAGGTCTCAGTAGTTGTATCCTGTGTTATCTACTGTTTTACAACCATTTACAATTGCTTGACTTGCTCCCCCCGCCCCGATCATAATATCCCTGATGTACAGTCCATTAATGTGCTCATGATGACCCTCAAGTGTTCGACTAATGATCCGCACTAATTACACGACTCAGAATTAATTTGAAGTTTGTAAAGGCGTTTCCAACTTCAAAGTCGCGATTGATTCCTTCATGGAAAGTTTTACTTCGTGACTCCATTATCTTCAAAATTAGGTTTTACAGAACGAATCATATAACGGAGAGCATGTAATATGTATAGCTCTCAGCATTGGATTCCCTGGCCTATTCATCCCATGCCATATGTACAACTTTTTCTAAAAATACTATTTACTATTCCAACTTTATTGCATTGCAGAACTAATGGCGCAACATTTTTCCTTGGAAAATTACCTGTCCTGTCTTCTCTATAGCTTAGATTATAGTCATTCCCAAAATTCCAAGAATGATTAGCCCACATACATACAGAACAGATAAGAGGATTTCTGTAACAAACAATTAAGTTAATGTAATAAATGCATGCCTCCATGTGCTCAAGCATTAGTCAACCAGACGTCCACCGTTCCTCTTGTCCTGCAAAGTCAAAATCATTGCTATTGCCACACAATGTAAATAAACTAACCAATCCATACCATACTCCAAGATTAGGATCCTATAAATGGATTGCCAAGTGATTAAACTTCATCTGTTAATGTCCCCTTTTTCTATATTCTATCCAAGAAAGACGACCAACTGTGATGATGGACACGCAGCCAAGAGACAAATCAAAACAGGACATTCAACGTCTACCGTACATCCTCGTACGTGTGTAACAAAGCTTTCTTTAGTTGTACAAAGGCTTGTCATATTTTCGCCATTCCAATGACGAAAGACAAGGACTAATCCAACTCACTATTGTATTTATGCATTTGAAGCTCCTTACGTCTTCGTCAGTCGATAATAAAATCATATTAAGCAAAGTACTTGAAGATTTATAACTTAAGAGTCCGGTCAATCAGGATTGGACTTGAGAAGAAGCAACTCCTTGCACTCCAATGAATGACGAGACAACAATGAAAAGGAATCTGATTGCATTCGACGGACCTTCAACCTTTCACTCTCTTTTCAAACGGGTCATGGCAAGCTGGGGACGTGCCCGTCTGCATCCCGTCCCTTCCAGCACGTAATAAAATTAAAAACGCAACTGTTAACAAAATTATGCGAGAAGTCTAGGAAGAATTAAGAGGGAGTGCATGCTAATAACGTTTAGCCCTTAAATAAACCAGTTAAGATATCAGTCAAAACATTAAAATCGTACAGGACTCAAGCAGGAATAAGATGCAGTTCACTAAAATTAACAAGATTACAATCTCTGCCAAAAACTGTGACTTGTACTCGTTAATCAGCTAGGACTGCATTGCATTATTGAAGACACTCCTAAATTAATCCATTAAATTTTTCGCACTTCGTTCTCGTTTTCAATGAAAACAACTTTGTTCGGAGCGCAGCGG
Source organism: Orthonychiurus folsomi (assembly GCA_036851895.1). Taxonomy (NCBI): domain Eukaryota; kingdom Metazoa; phylum Arthropoda; class Collembola; order Poduromorpha; family Onychiuridae; genus Orthonychiurus; species Orthonychiurus folsomi. The sequence goes on from JAAXYW010000189.1 coordinate 20,901, forward strand.
CCCCAAAACTCAATGCACTTCATTAATTTCCTCCTTCAACTTTTCCGCGTTTTGAGAAGTGACATTGGAGGACGTTTAGGATTTACCCTAAGGCATAAAAATTAAAAAAGTGATACAAATTCCCAAAAATTAATTAAATTCTCAAATCTTTGAGTGATGTGTGTGTATGTGTACCTACATGCATTGATTGATGGGACGTAGCGGAAATAAAAGTTGATTTTCAAACATGGCCTTAAGCCAAAGCCCTCACCTCCACCCGGAAGAGTACTCAAAGATCGTTACTCGTATAATTAATGAAACAAAAGTAAATTACCCAAAATAGTGAAGTGGAGCAACTGCAATGCCATATACGGGTGGAGTTTTCACACAATAACATAGACAGTAATAATATTTCGGCCTTCACATTGCGGGAGGTCAGGATAATATTGTACCCGTACCCGACAATACATATGTACTTTGTGCTCTCGTACGTGACTATGATATGCTAAGAGCTAAGACAGCATCACTTAATTGAGCTATTAGACACGGAAACAAGCATTAAGATCCACAATCACACATGTATGCCTCCCCACATGATTGTCTCAAATACCCTGTTCCTTCTGTTTACTACGCAATAATCAACGTATTCCGTCATAATACTCCAGCCACCACCCGAACCCCAACCGACCAGGTTGAAATTTGATTCTTAGAAACAATGGTTCAGAACTAGAGGAGACAGGATGGTCGAATGTGTATTCATACGGAGAGATTCAGTTTGATGATTTGATGCCCTCATTGTGTGGAAAACTCATTTATTTTGTCTGAGGAATGAAGGACTACACAGAACAATGAAATCGAGGGAATTCGTTTCCGTACTTGGCCACGACGCCACGTCTTAAGGAAAACAAAAACAATAAAAAAAAGTGGAGGATTGTCTGTGAATAGATTCACTTTACATAGAATTGTATTCTTGTTACAAGCAAATTACGTGCAAACTACACAATTTATAGTAAAAGTCGGAAGCATGAAAAGTAAACTACAAAAGAAGAGCCCAAGCTCGAAGCAACGTAATTCTGGACTAAGACTTGGCACTGAAAAATGTGCTGACAAATATTATTGGGCAGGTTATTAAATAATAAATTAATAGCCCTTTGACCACACCGTGTCCATACCCTACCCTTTGACCTTCACGGGATTTAAAGAATAATAACCCTAGTATGCAGAAAGGGACACTCACTTTCATTCCAACAAAGGATCATAATATTTGTTGACTCCTTTCACGGACACATGGATTGAAAAACAACTTGATCCCTGGAGTTAAAACCCATTTTAAAAGGGATCTGGAGGTATTCCCAACCTCAATTCCCTGTCCTCACTTCAAGATAACCATAGCGGAGCCTCGAGTAATAAAGTACAGACCCACTAAATGAAAAATTCTAAAAATAAGTTTTCCCCGAGACAATCCTCTAAAACCTTGAATTTCCTCCTAAACTCTCATCCGTCGTATTTTACTCCTTTCCTTCGCTCCAACTTCGAATAACCCAAGCAAACCCTCACTCAACAATGGCAAATAGGCATTGAAAACACTGGAAGTGTCTATCCTACGACGTAATAAAAATTGAAACTTGAATACCGTCAGTTGGTAGGATGGATCGGTCCTTGTGGCGTCCAACGTTTTTCTCAAATAGGAAAAACGCAATCCAATCCAATTGAATGAACGCGAGGAATGAAGGGATGGATTGCAATAAAGTTAAGTGGATTCCTGAGTCCGGTACTTGGGGAACGGCCTTCGGAGTTAGAATTATCCAGGAGTGAACTCAACGCCGTTTTTGGAAGACTGGACCAGCTGCCAACCAATACAGTGTGAGGATACTATATTTTGAATTCAGGTCCTCCACCACTTGTTGTGTTTTGATGGGTCTGGATTAGCGGGGATTCGTCGCCGTCTTATTTGGGCGTTTAATCAATTGCAATGGTTTTCCCGGATTCGAATATGGATGATAATAGTAAACAATTAACTAATCCATTGAACTCATGCATCCCGCTAAGCACGGCTCGATAGTCGTGAAGTGCAGAATCGATGTGCTATACTTTGGAATTTCCAAATAGACAACTTCCAGCTGAAAAGTTCGGTTCGAAAACAACTGCTGCACCTAATTTTAAACTTAATTCCGAAGAGGATTAGATAAAAAAGGTATGTATGAGAAGTACAGGAAAACTTCTCATGCAAAACGGTTGCACAAGCATCTACATGAAATGCAAATTTATTACCAATAAACATTTTACTTCAAAAATTTCCCAGTAATTAACTGCACAATGCATTATACAAATCCAGGATTAGCAAAAAAAAAAGAATCCACATGATGCAATATCCGTAGATAACTCAGGCACGTACGTTCTCTATTTCAGAACGTGAATCTCTCAACAGCTGATGAACTCCTTCCGTCTCTGCAAAAATAATCGTCCGCCACTCATCAAACTCAACTGTCATTCAAATTAACAAACTCAATTTAAGACTGGGAGCCGCCGCATCCGATGAGTCATAAATGTCATAAGCTAGCTGTTCGTTCTGCTCTCATAATATTCATACCCAACCCCCATGACTCTTGGCGAATACAATAAATGTTCCGCGCAAAAAAACGTCAGACCATTTTATCAGCTTCAGATAAACGGGACTAAGTATGGGATTAGTAGTGGGTCCCAATCGTACCAAGTGCAGGGAGGGAACAGTGTCTACGTGATCGAGTGATATACTCCAATTGAATACTACATGTATGTATAAATGTACAGAAATGTCGTTCAACAGAAAACCCGTAAACAACTTGACTTTGTCACACTCGTCAACAAAAATAAGGTCATTATAAATTTAAAAATATAATCACAAGAGCTAACATCAAATCTACAGCCATCTCATTCCTTGTCTCGATTGTTGACAAACACAAAGAGGTGTTAAACTAGTCTAGACGCACGTAGGCATACACCAATTAAAAATTCCCTTTGGGAGTTCCACGCTCGTTGGGTATGACAACACATAATTATATGCAGGGCAATCAAAGTGTTAAGGAATGCAATGCATGGGCCTACTGAAGGTGAACTAAAAATTGCACTTAAAAGCAGGGAAACGCACTACACTTCGTCGTATCGTAATAACACACAAAAGGGTGCGGAAGACCATTGTTTACTTTTGCACGCATCGTGGGTCCCTGCTCTGTCGACATTAAGCTAACAAAAACAATAATATTTAAAGCGAGGCCATTAATTTATTAGGGTTGTCTTAATTCGGCCCAATTCCCCACATTTAGATTGGATGAAAAATAATGGACGAATCCAGTTCATTTCCGGGTAGTGTAAAGCTCAGAGGTCAGCGCGCCAGCGAATTCAAAGAAAAAAATATTTGATTACATGCACAAAAGTTGGTGTCACTCATTCAACGCCCCCCAGCCCAGTAATATTTAATATGGCAAATTTCTCGTCAAATTCTAAATGAATAAAAATGAATGGATTCAATACCTCTGAAACACGAAAGAAGGAATGGATTTGGTTCGCCTGGATTTTCATGAACTGTTGAGTAACCTTAGTACTAGTGTTTGAGAAGTTCAACAGGGTCTCTGATAGATTTTTAAACCACCACACCCTTTCCTCTTCTTGAATTCAAGAGTTCTCCGTCATTTGATTCGCTTAGGACAGGTTGATTGCAAATTGGCAAGAAATGAAACGCCTTGTAGTTCCTGGGCGATGGAAACATAAGGAATGACTAAATATCATTATCAATTCCCACTGGTCTGATAATGATATAAAATGCTAATGTCTAATGTGGATTTCAAGGGTGTAAAATTAAAAGGATTGCAGATTTCCATTGAGGTGGATTATACACAGAAATGCGTTATGTAAATTGAGGGCGAGTAAAATGAATTAAAACGGAATTTACTGCGTCGTGCAGGAGTTTGTAGTCTTTAGCTCTCGGCCCATTCATTAAGCATTCACAAAAATGAATCTTGATGCCTCCTGTAAAGGTCACAGAAATCAGAAATGAAGCAATGGATTGTGTGGTGAATGCACTTGACATGATAACAATCAATGTCCTCGTCCATCTCTAATGTACACACATGCTCTTCAACTGCAATGAAGTACCATTACAATTCAGGCAGGCAGGCAAACGAAGAAACAATGCAGTCATGCAGAATGCAAACCACGCTTGAAGGAAATGTTGAAAATCATAGCATAAGGACCAGTGATCTTCTCTCATGTGATCAAGTGATGGGCAGGCACTACGCGTCAGAAGGACATCATATCCCGTATATTTACTAATTAGTGAAGTTTTGTGAGAAATGGCCATAAAATCAGAAAACTAATTGGACACAAAATTACAATGGAAATAATATGATTACCTTCAATTCCTTTTGTTCCATCACCGCCTTCATTAGATTCAATGAGTTGGTATCAATTAATTTTGATAGCAGGTAAGAAATTTGCTCAGAAACAAGAAAAATTATACATTATATTATCGTGTATACATGTACATTATCAATTTGGACAGCATGAACTGGAATCAAGCACACGTACGTTGTTCCGTGAACAATAGTAAATCAAGTGTAATTAATTTACGAGCTCTACAAAGGTGAAATCGTCATCGAATCTAAATTCAATCCTACTCTGCGTAGGACACACCTTCAAAATAAAGAGCAAGTGAGATGTTGTTTGGCCTTGCGTAATCCAAAATGTATGCTTTCCATAATAAAATTCTTAGCCCATGAGAACATTCTACGTACGATTAGCAAGTAAAATTTTTACGTAATTAACTATTTGGAGAGACAAATGATATCGCACTGTTAAGATGGAGATTAAGTTAAGGTGGTCTTAATTATACGAACCACCTATGCATGGATGCAATATTCCATTCATTTAAGAAATAATTTCGTAATCCTCCTTGTTTGTCATTTCATAGTAGAATCCCGTGTGGCAATCCAATCCCCAGCCCACTCTCCCGTATAAATCCCTGTCTAGTCTCAAACACACTTGTGTTTATGTTGTGCAAAATGGTCAGTCAAATTTGTTGTACTTTCTGTATTGAGTAAGCAAATAAACATTCGGAAGTAATCAAGCCGTGTACCTGCAGCGGCTAACGCATAGCAGAGAACGAACGGGCCAAGTAAACATTCATCTCCTTCAACAAATGAGTAGAGAAAAAAAAATCAACTTAAGTGCCAAGTACAAGGCAGCGGCTGGCTATTCCCTTACAAAGTCATTGAATGGGCCAGACTTTTGGCTCATTCCCTTGACGTGACCTTAGCAATCAATTCGAATTAGTGAACAATAAATGGAGTTCAGATTCCAGCAATAAGTAGCGTGGAATGACGTTTTACGTTTCATTGAAGGAACGGAAAGACGTAAACGTACGTCAGCACTTTTGTAATAAATCATGTCCAAGTGCCATTGAAATTGTGTTTATGGTTTAAGATAATTTGTAGGTTAAATTATGGCATAATGCCTAGGGTACATTAAGTACGGACTCCCTTCCATGTGAACAAGGCATGCTATGTATATGATTATGGACACAATTAAATTTATTGAACATGACTTGTAAACAACCTGCTCCGCTCCGTTCAATCAATACAGATGTGATGTGAGATCGTGGACAAGGGGGAGTACGTTACGTACACGGACTGGCACAGGTGAGCCGGATCTCAATTACAATTAGTTTTGCATGATTGACAAAAAAAAAATTTATCCGACCGACACATTTTATAAAGAGAAAAAATTAATAGTGGAGTACCAGCCCCTTTCATTGAGTTTGAATACATATAAAAAAATCGATTGCATTTAACAAACTCAAACCCTGCGGGACACATGTGTTTTGAATACAAATGGATTCAATGAAAATGTCCCACAGTTTCCAGTTTAAAATCGTGCAGTGCTGTAGGACTGCTACTGTATTTATTGTATTTTCAAGTTGAACTTTTGAAACGAATCAAGTTGAAATGAAGGTTAAACACACAATTCAGTATTTATGGAAAGTCAGCTGAATAAAAATACATACAACAATCCACAGCTCCCAACAAAGACGATTTGCGTAATTCCGAAGCTGGAATCCCGAGTTTACGAATCCTCATTCAAATGACATGGAGGATACACTTGCACATGTGTTCTTTTGCGTTCTTATACAGAGTGGAACAGAATATAGATTTGATTGGAATGACAGTGCAATGAACTTGATTTATCTCCAACTCCCTTTACTTTGACATCTGCTAAAATTTGTAGTTAGTCAAGTTGCCCTTCAAGGTCAGAGGTTATGTATGTTAAGCTCAGTTAGTGATTGCGATTGATGAAGGACGATGCAAGGATTTTGCAAAATAAAGTTCAAGTCTGATTGTAGATTTTGCAGTTCATTAAACCAAGTTGACCAATTCTTTACCTCCCTGCCTCTACTATTATACTAATCAACTCCGTAAAAGACCGAAGTACATAATAATTAAAAGCAATAAATTTAAAGCAAATCATAATTATTTGAGATTAAAACGTTGCCAGCCCTTGTCCAGCCTGTGCAGTAGTATGTAGTAATGCTGTTTGCCTCCAGTACATTTTATGGTCTTGAAAATAATAAGCAAACAGGTTGATAAATGTACACAAACACGATGGATGACCAGTTCCTTTGATATCAACTATACAATAGAATTATTCAAAACTGGTATTAGATTTCCAATAATACAACATTACATAACAACGTTTGTCCAGCGCATGGAGCTAAACTGTGTGGCATGACCCTCATCCCAATCCTTGGGAAAGACATAACAAAATGTAAATTGGAATTTGAGCCGTAGCTGACGTCTTCAGAAATAAACCAGTTAAGCCGCATTGGTTGTACTGGCAAAACAAACTAAAGACAAAACTCCGATGCACCAACCTTGTCTAATTATAAACCAAGCGGGCGGGTGTTTGCCTCATTACCCGATCTCCCGGCATCACATGGTTTTTAATTTCCGGCACCGAAAATTTGAGTAAGTCAAATTAAATATTGATTTAGGACACAAAATCAATTCATCATCTCGCCTCCTTCGTAACCCAATATGGGATTTCGATTTCACTGTAAGTTAAACGCATATTTTATTGTGATTACCTTCCCCCAATGGACCTCAACACAATACAAGAGTAAAGAAGTGCGGATGCCTCAAAATACGCTGAAAAATAGGGCACTGGGCCAGGAGTGCCAAATCAAACATATAACACATCCGCGTCTATCTTCACAGACACATACCACACCACCGCATCGCATCAGAGTTTTAGAGAGTGAAGCTAAAGATTATTCAGACTTTAAACCGTGATGTACAAATCCTCATGCCGAGGAGCTCAACTCATGCAATTGTAGTACTACAAAGATGATCTGAATGGGATAGCCTCAAACTTATGTACGTACAGCAAGGCAAAGAAACATTTGCCAAAGCATTCAAATAACATGCTTCGCTCCTCTACGGAAGGAAACTTGTAAACTTGACAAAGTTTGCTTTAAATCCTCATTCCAAAAATCCTTCCACTATTAAAAAATCCTTCCACTATTAGTCATCCCACACTTACTTACTTTTTTGGGCCTTAGAACCATGGGGACTTAAAAATAGATGTGCCGGCAGATCCGAATTCACTACCACTGAGCAGAGGCAAATCCATGGATGGAGCTTTCACCGCTTTTGATGCAAGGACTCATCCTATGCACAGACCTTGCCAAAAAGGTGGGTTATCCAATCCAGCATTCTCATGGCATCCTATCCTATCTCCTGCTATCCCAGCGAACATACTGTGAAATATTTGACCATACACGGTAACACGGTCAAATAATCGTAATAAAATTTGAAACATCGTATAAACACAAGCACAGCTAATAAAATTTTCTAAAACCAAATGAGGAATACTGTACTGTTTTACAAGTCAACAAGATGATGGAATGGACAATGAAGTTTAGAAGATTCGAGGCTGTGGCTATGGTCCCGTGGAGCTATACAAGTCATAACGAAAAGTGTTACAAAAATGTGATACTTCAACCTCACAGTCACAGCCAGCCGTCCGTTTGCAGACAAACAGCAATAGTCAAATGACTTGAGGATTGTCTACGCATCTTTAATTCGTTTGCCTGGTGTTTGACACGAACGCACCTGAGTAGGCTAATTATTGGAGTGGAAAGCAAAGGCAACCCACAAGTACACGTGCAAAGCCAAAGAAGGCAATCCCAATTTATTCAAAAGAATGAACCGAAGAAGTCATTTCATTGCTAGTTTGATTTATCCTGTCTTTGAAAATGTTGGTCATTGGAATAACATAAGTAAATTTCATAGAAATATTTTTTTTAAATAAAATAACTTGAGTAGTTTCAAAGAATAGTTTAGTTTTAGCCTGTGTTTTGTGTATTGACCACATAGTACAACGTACCAGGATGTTATTTCTTTCTCTGGCCATAATAACAATTAAATGACCATAAAAAACCAATGCCCATTGTTTGAAAAATACATGGAATCGACTCATCCATACCACTACGCATATGTACATACAAATGTGCGGTATCCTTGGCGGTTGTGGAGCACAAAGCATTTTCTTTTCTTACTGTGAATAACTATCTGGCAAATGCGCAGCTGCGAATGACTTGAAACTATTATGTAATGAGCATTCCATACCGTAGTGCCCGTAGCATGTAGTCATGGACTGCAACGTAAATCAATTACGTTGTTCGCCGACTCATTATTGAAATCAAGATTTCTTAAATGAAACGGCTGTTTTATATTGAATAAAATCAGCACGAGGATCTACGAAAATCCACATCCATCATCAAAACTATAGAATGATTTTCAAATTTAATTAATAGTTATCGACATCGAATCTTCAAAAATAATTTCTTATAATTTTCAAATAAAAATGAACTTGAACCCTGTCATTAAATCTTCTTATTCAAACAATAAAATCGAGCAAAAAGCTCCCAATTACAAAATCCCCACCGGGAGGCATGATCGGATCTCATTCCCACTGCCCTGCTCCATTCCCATAAAAGTTCAACCAATCAATGGGAAGTAAATTAAAAACTATTATTCGCAGAATCAAACAATAGCTAATCTTCCCAATCAAAACAACTGGAAGATTTTCCCTTCATGTCCACCTCATCTATCTCCCTCCTTGGCAAATCCTAATCACCTGACTTGAATCCCAATCACACAACACTCCCCCTCCCACCATCCATCCTAGGAACCGGATTCCCCCACCGCACCGCTTCCTCCTTACGTAATCTGAATATCCAACCCACCTGTGAAACTTTAACTTGAACTGGCATACCTATAAGCCCATGACAAAAATATTCATTTCGACACGTGCATGTTTTCAAGATCAGATATTTGTGTGATCACATCTTATCCGCTAACAACTCAACTCGGGGGTATGGGGTGGACAAGCACCACACCACCACCACCGATATACTTTGTAGAGGGATTGATGGAGAAAAAAAACCTGAACCTTTCGTCTAAAACAAAACTAAAAGTGCGTCTTAGGCTGTCGTAGTCAAAGTCATCCCGGAGAAGCAAGGAAGCAAGCAGACAATCCAATCCCACTTCACGTCAGATGCAGACTTGAAGCTGCGAAGCCTCAAGGAATTTGCAACGCACAAATCAGCCAGACTTGTAATCCGGTTTGGAGATCGAAGCCAACCAGCATATGTGCAGGATAACGAACGTACATGTACGTACGCTACGCAGTCATGCTCCACTGCAAATCGCAAAAAAAAACTCATCTGTGAATGGAGAAAAAAAAACCTGAACCTTTCGTCTAAAACAAAACTAAAAGTGCGTCTTAGGCTGTCGTAGTCAAAGTCATCCCGGGGAAGGAAGCAAGCAAGCAGACAATCCAATCCCACTTCACGTCAGATGCAGACTTGAAGCTGCGAAGCCTAAAGGAATTTGCAACGCACAAATCAGCCAGACTTGTAATCCGGTTTGGTGATCGAAGCCAACCAGCATATGTGCAGGATAACGAACGTACATGTACGTACGCTACGCAGTCATGCTCCACTGCAAATCGCAAAAAAAAACTCATCTGTGCTAAATAGGTGCACCAAAAATTTCCCGAAGGACGAATCCAGCAATGTAGAGTAACCTGGAGAGATTCGATCAGGAGAGCAGATCAAGAATGCTTTTAACTGGAAAAACAATTTTATTTGACGACAAAAGAGGTCTACGACCTCATTCAATTTTTAATGAACTATTTATTTCCCAAATTCGAGCTGTATTTATTACCCAGTTATCATCTGCCTTTTACAAAAAATGAGGAATGAAGAAGCCAAGTATGAATTACTGAACCAGTTAGAAAAATGATTGACAGGGAAGATCCCAGTAACCCAGTAGTGGACTTTTGTGCAAACGACAGGAGTTTATTTCTCTCATTAATAATTCTAGAATGATTTTTCCAGTGCAGCAGTTTCTCCCATAACGGGATGGTATGGCTATGGCTGGGATGAAGTCCAAAGTTTTAAACCCAGTTTTCCTGCCACTACTACCCTGACCTGGACATGTCCTAGTTTTTTTCAATATGTTGCATGATGGCCATTGTTTACTATAACCTCAATGAAAATGCTGTAATTATCCATTTGCATTTTCGTCACCAAACTTGATGCCGGTTCTACATCCGGTCACACACCTAACTCAGTTTGAAATCACTCACGCATAAGTTTTTTAAAGAGCTGCATTTTAGTAAATATTTTTTCAGGTCAAAATAATAATTAAACCCAAATATAAAATGTATTGTGGTCTACAGGCTCTACCTCGTGATCTCATTAAAAGGAGCACAAACCCAGTCCAGTAAACCACATCACATATAAATGTTTAATGCTTTTCTAGGAACTCATCCTTTATGACCAAAATTTCTAAAACAAATCTGCAATTCCATTCCAAAATGGGTTCATTCATCCCAGTCCAAGGTAATGGGATCCATCATTAAAATATTACGACCGTTACCTAACACATTCTAGGAAAATCAAGATGGGACTTTACTCGATTTTGTGGCTAAATTTATGTTGTGTACTCATGTTTCAGCATATTAGCTTTACCTTAATTATCACGTAAACGAACCTTTTGACGAAGCAAAAATTCAACCCATTTTATACAATCAGCTGAGTTATTAATGAATTTATTTGTCCGCTTGCGTCATGTTGTACACTTTGTTTTTCCTACTTTACATTTACCTACGTAAATAAAATACTCAACGTAATCAGGCGCTTTACATTGTGTTCTAACAAGCATAATAAACAGGAACACAGTCATTAACTCCCATGATCCAGAGCACATTTTACTCGTACCCATAATAAAAAAAAGTTATTCAAAGATGTATTTGATCTGAATTCCTAAACCTCAATCTCAGACGTAATACGAATTGTAAAAATTGAATTCTTGGCCATAAATTATGGACGGTCAAAATTTGAATCACTTGCGCATTTACGTTCTTGATCCACGTGCAATTATTTGGGAGAACAATTCCGCTTACTTTTAACCGCATTGAATGACGTTCTGTAGTTTTTCTTTGACGCGCGACGCGCACGAACACGGCGGTGTTCTTTACGATCTATTTATTTTCCACATGCTAAAAATTGACAGGATCTGGGCTCAATAATTGAATGAATTATTCACTCACTCATTCGGATCAACACAATTCCAACCAACATCCACTAGACGCACACAATATGTTTTGTTAGTTGACCAACTTTTTCAAAAAAAAATAATTAGCTCATGAAAATTGTGCGCCGCAGCAAATTCTTACACGTGGAGACAAACCATTAAAGTAATGGTTGTTATTAATAAAATTACGAATTGCCATTTAGCTGAAGGTCAACATGAGTTTTAATCCGCATTATACAACGGAACAATGGCAAAGTATTTACGTGTATTGTTTTATGGCTTACAATTGCACGACGCAAACGTAACGCATTCTTGTCTAATTCACTCGTCGTACTGCTTTGACAAAATGCAAACGACCGGGCTAGTTGACAAGACACACGTCAACGTTCTCCAATGGATTCCTATTCTAATTCGGTCTGTAAGTTTTCACAATCGGATCATCGGGAAAGAAAAGTTCTCGGAAGGATTCCTAGACCAACTGACGAATGGATGGATGCACATGTGAATAATGCCTTCTTAACGATTTCGGGAAGCCTAGACAATTTTTTATGAAACAAGTCGACGACACAAGGCAACAATCACTCATGGCTTTCTAAATATACTTGATCTATTTTTGTCACCTCATGAGTGCAGTAAGTGCAGTTAGACGGGACGGGTCTCATTTCCAAAAAAATTAAAAAATTTTACTCCACACTTCACACATACTACACACGTACAAGCTTAATTAATTACGTCAAACTTGAAGAAAGCCCACTACTCTCTTAAACAGCAGCAAGATTTGATTATTTGTACAGAAATGGATTGGAAGGTGCTAAGTTGCATTGGATCCTAATGAATAATTCCTTGCTCAAATGAGAATGAGGCCAGGGTGCACCACTTTTGCCTATTATAATATCTGAAACAAAAAAAGTGCACGGAAACGGTACATTACATTGCAAATTGGTGGATAATGCCAAATCATTACCAAATATCCATACTCGCCTACCTTGCCTTCTCTTCCCAGCATAAAATAAAATGGACAGCCGAGTATCAGAACAGTAACGGATTATAACAAAAAAAGTGATTCACCTTACTAACTTATGGTATGATTTTTTATTTCCAGTTGGATTATCCATTGCCGGAATATTAAAGAGTTTTGGCGTAGAACTTATGTTTTTCAATGCTACACAGCATTTCTATAGTTTATGTGAAATTCACAAAAAAGTACCTCCTTGCAATGGAAGTCAAATAATAATAATTACCGAAGACTTTTAATTGCATTTTGGAAAAGTATTCCGGCTGACCTTACTTAACTAATGGTTGAATAGATTACCATTTACAATATTTTCACAATAATAAAATTTGCCAATATTATGAATTCATGAATCCACTTGACAGAAATCCGGAAAAATCGATTAGAATATTCTAGAATAAATGAATTAGAAATAGGACCGTGCATAAACTCATCGGGGCGGATGATAAAACTTAAATTATCAGCTCCGCTGTGATATGAACGCCCTTCAACTGACCCCACCTTTCCACACCACACGTTATGCAGAGTCATGGTGGACTTTAATCCGCGATCTGTTATTTTTGCTTCTGACATTTGAAAGTAGCATATGAATATTGGAGAGACGATTGGAGTTAAATTTTCCAAATAATCTGTTTATGCTGGCATCCCGAGTCACATAACTTTTTCAAATTACCTTAAAGTTTTTAAAAATTCATTGCACACCCCTCAACCGTAACAAAGGTTTCACTCGTTAAAAGTAATTAATCCAATCTGGATTATACTAGAAAACCACATACTCATATCACACGAAATAAAACAAGATAACCATTGGGATAAATATGTCTCAATAGTCGCATTAGCCCACCACCGCCAAGCACGACCGACCAATCTGCCTACCCTAGTTAATTCCGCAATTACAAAGTTAAAGTTTAAGCAAATAAAACCTTCAAACAATTGCAATTGCATGAGAACCCAGAAGTAATCCACTTTTAAAGAACCCCCTTTGTATTATACAACCACGCAAGAAGGCAGACAACCNAAAGAACCCCCTTTGTATTATACAACCACGCAAGAAGGCAGACAACCCATTACACATGACCTAATACTCCCACACAACGTACTTACGTTAAAAATGAATTTCAAACAATGCAAAATCCGACACAATCTTGTCCGTCTACGAGAACAACCTGTCAAAACTCCACGAAGCAGAGAGATAGACAGTCGCGCAAGAAGCATAAAATTCACATAAACTTAACCCAAAAGAGAATTTCATCAAGTCCATTGCTTTTATTTTTCACACCAAATTAACCCTCCTTTCCACGTCTAATCCTTGGCCGTTTTCACAGTTTATTCACTCATTATAAAACCATGTAATACAACGGCGAGCGGACATGGCTCGAGGATGAAACCGAAACTACTACAACATGCAAGCCCCATATATTTGGATTGCATTGCAAATTGGTACCTTGTTTCCAACTTCAAAGAAATGGATGGTGCAATTTGGTTCCACTCCCACATTAGTCAGTCACGATGGTAAAAAGAAAAACCTCCTCCTTATCTTTTTTTTAAAGTTTAGTTTTAGCATTCATCATTACTTTGCTCGCTTCCTCTTTCTGCACGGAATGATTTGGTTGTGCATACATACCTTGGAGGAGTTCTAAATAAAAATGCTCAAATTCCAACCCAGATGAAATGGATCCACTCATTCCCTGCCTTGCGGTATGTACTGCGCACATGTCAAATGCTCTAGTTTTTTTTTCAGTAGCGCACAGGAATTGTTGCACACAAAGGGGGCCTCCATCGTGTGAATTCATTGAATTTGTACAAACATTAAATATTATTGGCAATGGGGCTGAGAGAATTACAATTGCAACAATCTTCATGTTTTTTTTTACGATTGGAACAAATAAATGGGAATAAAAGCTATGTGATTATGAAACACAGAAGTTCTTTTGTAGTTTGGAAATGTGCAATAATTTGACAGCCCATAAATAAAAACCTGACTTTGCAAAGAATTGACATGGAATTGGGAAACGCCTTCTGTCATTCAATCTATTCTCATTATCAAAGCACTTTGCTTTTTTCAATGCGCTGAAGTTGCGAGTTATGTCCATCAAAATAATTTACTCCAAAAATAAAAAATTAGCAATTATTTCCTTCTAGCTTTGACCGGGGATGGCCAAAAGTGAGGTTTGTTGTCTGACCAATTATTGTGGTGCATGCGGTTGGAGTCCCCTTAACAAAACTTTTATCTTAATGCATTTAATTTCCTTAACACTAAAGCGCGTTTAATAAAGCAAGCTATGCTGTGCTGTTTAGGTGCTACTAATGCCAAAGCTATCCGTGGTTTTTGGAGCAGAAACCACAAAAATAATCAACAAAATAAGCTTAAACCAAACACACAAATTTTTCTAAGCTAAAGCCTAAACGCGATATTTTCGTATCGTTCCCAAACTGACCAACAAAGCTGACACAATCTGAGCAACTGACCGACCATGACCAAAAGCTCACAGCCTTAAAAAATTATTAGCATCCAATCAATTATAATTCTCCTTTTGCAGACAGCGGTACTTATTTGTGATATTGGCTTATTATTGTGGTGTTAATTACAGCCTACAGCACACACTCTTATTAACCGAGACAATACCGTTGTTTGGTAAATCCTTCAAATTGATTTTTTTTTCGTTCGCGTTGTAAATTAAACTGCAAAGCAGCTGACAAGGTCAATTGCCTTTTTTTTCTTGCATTCCATTCACTCCAAACGGTTCAATTCCTTACACCTAATTCCTATCTTCCAAACCAATGACACTTAGCAGTGTAGAATGTACAAATGCAGATTTGGAATCCTAGGGAAAAATGCTTAGCAAAAAGTGCTTCGGCTGCGAGGTAGACAAAAAATGCAGAAAAGAGTTTGTGATGCCAGGAACGAAAGATCAAGCCATGAGACTGACGGAGATCAAGGCACCACAAATGTAGAGACAGAGCTAAGAGATACATGCTTTAGAACTTTGGATTTGCTTCCTGTTGTGGATTTTGTATAAAAATACACGTACTCCCGGCTCTCAAATCTAACAAGCACCTCAAGCTGCAAGTGGATGACATTGTCTCAATTTCTCTCATGTAATCTTGCAATCAAATACAAGGCTGGCTACGAGGCAGACCTCAAACTTAAATACTGACACTCCAACCTTTTATGAGTAAATTAACACAAGAGGAATGCCGCAAGGAATAGCGTTGTCATGTGCAAAAATATCAAAATTCCTCTCTCATCATTTTCTTGGATCTCTATGCACTTCCGAATATGTAGAGAGATATAATTTGAGTAAAAATTACGTCTAGAACGGTAGACGAGATGAGGGTGCTTAAGGAATGGCAAGATCTTATTGCAATACAGGCCATGAAGTGCTCTATAATTATGTATGAAACGAATTACACGCACGACGCACCCCGTCTAGCCTAATGATATAAAGTACTTGACAGGCAGGAGCCAGGTACGACGGATCTACGGGGTCAGCTGTTGCACCCCTTGCATTTGAATTGCAATACCAATTGCCAATTATGAGATTGTTACTTTCGCTTGAATCAAAACCTTGAACTCAAACCCTCACTCCCCACTATGGACTGCACTTTGTATTAAGTGTAAAGTGCAGTTAGCAATTTCTACCGCTCAATTCCGGCGATTAAAAAATCTATCCCCACGCACTAGTATTACAGATTCAAGTTTAATTGAATTATAAAGCCAGAAGCTTTACGTACGCCAAAATGCAATGGTCAATCCGTATCAAATGACGCCACCATCCGTAACACAAAACTGACAATACCAATTACATGACAGGCGAGGGCTCCTGTTCAATTTCATACATCCATGTACGTACAATCGACCTATTCATTCTCATTTTCATTTATAAAATCAAATTGTAAATGCTAATACGCATATATGTTCCACGACGGACCAGGTCAGCTTTCAATGTAAAGCAAGGCAACTTCCACCACACTGACATGAAGCCCGGGGGGCTATTCCATTTCAAAAGCACGAATCTTACTCATGCTAAACCTGATGCTGGCCATAAAAACTACACCAGTCCCCCCAGTACATTGTACTCCTACTTCCACTAAACATCAGACCTTGAAAATTTTTACAAGGAAACCTACCTTGCTCAGTCCATAGTCTAATCTCCTACTTCTATCTCAATTCCCCCAAAGCTCCACTAACAACAATCTAAATGTAGTCAGTCACCATTCCTTCAGAGTCAAAGTGAAGTAAAATGTCAGACCCAACAATCAAAATGAACAAATATCACGTCCCTTTCAATCTTGACTTTGACTTTCCACGAAGTATAGCAAGACCACAACTACCTACTACACAAGATGGGGCTTTAATCTTGTTAATCGTTTTATAGGTACTCCCAAACTCAAAACAAAAGTAATTTACGACAGGTTAAAGTCAAATATTGCAAACCCTCGGCCCAGCCAAGCGATGGATGGAGGTGGCTATAATTAAACAGCATTTAAATTTTAAAAGCCAATAATTATAAAGTAAATTTGTGCTTTGCCGACGCTCTGTTGTGAATGATGAAGTCAGCAGACTAAAACTAGGTTGAGTTGAGTAGTACCATGCAACTTGCACACCTATACAGGCTGGGTTGGAAGGGAATTTCAACACTCCGCACCCCTTCGAACTATCCAATTTCCTCATAATCATATTCATAATTGTACAAAGCAAGCACTCATCCAGTCATGCATTTATAATGTATATGGATGAAATCCTAAAAATGTCAAGCCAAAGCAGTAGTAAAGTGCAACACCGAAGAGGGTGGTACGGGGAACGCCTTGAACGCTATTTACTATTTACTGTTTCTTCGAAGTCCCGTGCTGACGGGAGGGATTTTTAATTTGATGACTTGGGCTTATTGACCATTGGTCAGTCCAAATCAGTAAATCACAGCTCGGGTCGACCTCATCGAAGATTATACCTCATTCCTCGTGGAAAGACCGCAGACGTTTGCTAGGATAATTATGATAGGTTTGAATGAACCCATTTTGATTTTGCAATGAGAGGGAAAAACACTGCAAAATAATATAATTACTAGCAAAGAAATAACGCTTGAATATTACTTGTTGAGGTTTAATGGAGAGGAGTTTGAAAAGAAATGGCTGTTCAGCTGAAATGACTCAAAATAATCCGAGTGGATGACAGGAGCTGTGGTAGTGGTTAGGACTGATTTGAGTCAGCCGTCGTTAGTATCAGTATCAGGAGCACCCACTAAGATAGCGCATAATTGAATGGACAAATTCAGTGCCCAGCACAGCTGACTTATGCAAAGCATAACGAAAAGTTGAAAAAAATCATGCATTTACAGAAACCTTCAAGCTACAAATCCGAGAGAGATGTAAATGTCTAATGGCTTCATATCCTTATTCTATTCGGCTCATTAAGCATAAAGGCACATATCCACGGCACCGCACCGCACTGCAAGTCTCACGTTCAGGAAGAGAAGAAAAAGCAATGAAAATGAAACCAAGTACAGTACAGCCAAAGACAACACTGTTGTTTGTAAGGCCGGCCCCTACTTTACATATTGGAGGCGAGGATGGAGCATGCACACCTGAGATTAGATTTACCTGTCATAATTTGGACATGAATCCTCACAGCTTGGTTGCTTGCACTTGGACGTTTGGATGAAGGAGAAAAGTGAACAGCAAACAATGTGCAATTGCATTGGGAACAATGAATTCCGACCCATCGTCGCGTCGTGATGAACTTCCCTCATCCGTTCGTGCATGTAAAGTGTGGTGTTCAACATTTTTAAATACATGAGCGTCAAATTCGCCGAAAGGCATTTATATTTGGGTTTCCACAACTAAAATAACTATTAGTTCTGAGCTGTCCGAAGGGACACTGGGACTATTTGTTCATTATGTATGCTTCTACTTAATATTCAACTGAAATATCCGTCATCCATCCCCAACAACAATGCAACCCAAGCAGGAGGATGGGAAAAGTCAACTCACACGTGAGCTTATTCATAATTCAAATGGACTGGACGAAGCTGGCTAACTCCAGTCAACCTTGGCATGGGATAAATACTTCCAACTAAAGTGAATGAATCTGGGTGACTAAGGCACAAAGCACACAAACCAATTAAACATGAAAGGTGGGATATGGCATAGGTCTGACTTTATGTACTTTACAAAGCCTACTTGGTTTGAGTCCGACAGCATACAATTTTGGTTTTCATTGGAAAATAAATTTTGGTCGTTAGATTTTACGCTAAAGTGAACCTGGATAAACTAGCTAGGAGCCACAGCTAATGTACTTCGTATATTTGCAATGAATCTATAATTAGAGAGGATCGATGCGAAAAACACTAATCCCTTTTCCTCGAAGTTGGTTTCAGGATGGAGGTAAAGTTTAAAGGTCTCCCAGACTGTAAAATTGAAGATTAGTTGAAGTGGAATTTAGCAAGCAGGTTTACTTGTGCAAATCAAACAGTATCTCTTCTATGAGCAAATATACTTTGGAAAGAAGACCCGCATTTTGTATTTGCGCTAGAGAGAAAACCAAATTTTATTGGTACAAGTGCGTCTTAGGAACGACTACTGATCCTGAGCCACCCGACCAATATTTCTTAACGTCTTGACTGAAGGATCTTGTATGCGGACCGGGTATTTATTCAGCCAAGATTTAAGTAATATTAAAAGTAAAATAATACCGCGTAACAGACAAGTCTAGTCTAGTATTCTGATTACTGTATTGTAAAAAAAAAATTTTTTTGACGAGAAACTATTGGATTTTTAATAAAGAGTATTTGAATTGAATTGAGCTAATCCAATTCAGTTTTGGAAAACTTATAAATTGGAAGTAGAGATAAACAAAATATAATCGACTCGCAATTCTGGTATAATTTCGAAACGCAATTTCAGATGAATCGTAATTGCGAAAGGCCTAATCGTATTTTTAATACAAAAACAAGACAGACGAAACCGAAATACAGAGCGAACGAAAGGAACCGATCCACTTTGTCTTGGTGGAGAGTGGAGCACGACAAGAAAGTGAATTCCTTTTCCTCGTTTTCTTAATAAAAGCTTTAGTGCTGCACTCCCGAACATTCAGGAAATAGGTTCCAAATTTCCTAACCTACTATACTATTTCTGGCTCCCCTCATGCCAATTCTGATTTCCATGAAATAATCTATAGAATAGTGAGTGAGAGGAGTAAGGACAGTGAGGAGTACAGAAATGTCCCACTAACTTTGCCTGCGACCGAATTGAATTGAATTCCACGCTCAAATTGAAGGAGGCTTTACTTCTCCGAATTCCCATTATTTTCACATTCGACTTTTCTTCATGGATAACGCAATATCTCGACCTCGGCCACTACCACACACACAAAAAGGACTGGATCGAATGTAAATGTACGGTAAACAAATGCAAGGCGGCTAAAGACTTTCGATTGTTTTCTTTGTATAATTATGTGGAGCACGCAGGCCATGATATCATCTGACTTCTCTTCTTCCAAACCAGTTTTAGAGTTTTGGTTACAGTGCATGCTCATCGCAAATGATTCTAACTAATGAGAGTAACGTATGAATGCGTAGGACTTAAAAAACTCCAAACTGACTGTGTGTGCTGTACCAACCAATAGAATAATAAAAAATTTAATTTTACCTTTTGTCATCGTCCGTGGCGGCCTTAGGATGTTAGGTCCGAGACTCCTCGGTAGGCTTAGTTTGGCTATTTTGCTGCGGTTTTCCCCGATCAAAGCCTAAAAGTTGACCTGGGAAAGTCTTCTTCCCCGCGTCCTTTGAGTCCGAGTATTTAATCACAAAGTTCGGTCACCTTCAATAAATCATCCGCACTTTTTAAAACGTTTCTTTTTAAATCCCCGACCCTCGTCTTCCTTCGTCCGTATCCGTCCGGTCTGTCAAATTAATTTGACAGTTTTACTTTTTTTTTAATTCACGTCGTTCCACTGACTCCCATGCCGTCGATTCCACTACTACGTACGTAATAAATTCAAGCAAGCCTTGTTGTTTAACTCACCGAAAAATATCACCAGTCAGTCGTTGGTTCTTGATTTTGAATCCCAAAGTTCACTGACTCGACAAAACTATGTATTCTAGCTCCTTGACAGTACGTAGGATGGTGTCTGTCGGCAGAGAAAAAATAGCCAGAAAAGGAGGGAAATTTTTTGAAGCAGGTTAAATGAGGTCAAGTCAAATGACCGCCGTTTGGATTTTTGAAGGAATCAAATGGATTATAATTTTGGAGGAGATGAAGGACGTGTTGTGTTGGAGGAGCGGAGTGTCAATGTGACTGAAGGAAATTTTAACTTGGGTCTTGAGCCACACACACGGCACAGCCATTCCCCTGCCTGCCTGCACCGTGCCTTGCCGTGCATTACATGCATCCATGCATGGAGTGTGGGTGCCGAGGGATTCGCGCGCTCCTCTCCTTCGCCCCGGCCGCGATCCATGCATTTCGCATTACGTACGAAAACAGCTGCTCGGAAATACATTCCCGAAAATTCTACAAGTCTCCAGACTCAAGCCACGGCGGGTTTATGGACACTACAAATTAACTACTGGAATCTTGGAGACATTTGGGTCAACCGGAATGACAATATGTTGCTATTTGGAGCAGTATAAAGAAATGCACATGACATATGCAATTCAATATCAATTTGGAGCAGTATAAAGAAATGCACATGACATACGCAATTCAATATCAATGCAATTACTATAATAAATGGGTTGGAATTTGGAATAGCTTGGGGATTCAGTCTCTGGTCTACCTAGTTTTCTAGTTTTGGGCTAGAGCTGGAGTGCTGCCGGAATTGTTGTGTTCAAAGGTTTCTAAGAGATGGATAATGTGAAAACATGGTTTGAGGTAAAAATTGTAATGATTACAGGCTTCAATGTAATAGACGTTTATAATTTGAGGGACTGTAATACCTATTGAAGTGCCCTGAGTTGTAATCTCTAAAAATAATTTATTTTAGTATTGCACAATTTTAGCGAATGTTACATGCAGGCAGACTTGAAAGTAATTATTGTGGAAGTAGACTGCATGTTGTTTGGAAATTTGCATTGATGACAGTTTAGCGTGTGTTAAATAGCGTATAGTTTGGAAAGATGGTTTTGGTGCATATTTCGAGTTATTTGTTATTTAATAATCACTATAAACTTGTATGTACAATGTGTACATGATTTTAATGGTTTTCTGCGGTTCAAAGTTTCGAAAATGAAATTGAGGGGTTCGGTGGTGATTCGAATCTCCTATTTGAATACTAATTTAAGAGAAAATGAAAGCAAAAGTTACGTGGAGTTGTCCACATTCGCATCCGATAAGTTGAAAACCATGCATCCAGTCTACTTTGTTGTGGTGGTCTACATACATTTATTAGCAAAAGCCGGTTTGGGATGGCAGTTAGCAAGTGGTAGGATTGCGCAGATGAAAGGAATTAAGTTGACTGTACATTTACTTCTAACATTGTTGACCTTATTCTGACCTTCATTAATACATACATACAGGGCGTGTTCGAAGTTAAAACCATTTGCGTGTGTGAGCGAGCAAACCACTGAAGCAGATTGGGCTCGGCTGCTGGGCTCTGCCAATCAATCCATTTTATTCTAATTCAACACGAGCAACTAAATTTAACAAACATTATTATTCCCCCTGTATATTTGCCGCTGCACTGGCTTTCCAAAAGTATTTATTTCCATAATTTGTTTTTGAGCCGTGTTCACGTGAATGGGATGCAGTTGCAGCTCATAAACGTAAATTACAAATTTCGCACTCTTTGTAAAACTCGTAACCCGGTTTTATTGCTCCGACTCTTGTACTATGACGCCATTGCATAGGTCAAAGATTTTATGGTCATTTACAATTTACCATCATTAATTTTAAACATTCTTGACCGTCAAATTTGGTTTGTATATTCCATAATCTGATGACATGTGTTATAAGCCTAAACTTTCACGATTTTATTATTTGCATTAGAGTTAAACAATAACAAATAAATGTTAGTTCGTGATAACTGCGTTGTGCACTTGAACACTTGAGCTTGTGATTATTAGCTATGACCTCTAATGTGGTGTGTCAAACTACTTCGCAGGTCGACTCTATTATCAAGCATTTTTTTACAACTTCAGCACATTCCCATTACATTTGACTAGGATTTGCGATCAATACCTGCTCGTATTATGTCCCAGCCGGACACGCAAGTTTTGGCATCTGTTACCCACTGTATTTTTAACATTCCCTTGCCAGAGTATTTAATATCAGCACCTGTCCTGTGCAAATAATTTGCACAGTGGATATATTTGCAGTGTTCAAACAAAATGAGGTTTTGAATCCCGTATGCAGTGTTATGCATAAAGCAATCTCTAATAAAGAAATCATGGATGCTAATGTTAAATGCATATAAACTAATATAATAAATAAGATATAAAATGTCTTATGTTTCATATGCCTTTTAAAATGTTTTGGTTGTAAAACAATATTTTCCCAGACCAAGAATACGAAAGCTTAGAATAAATATTTTGTTCATCCAATGGCATCCGTTCAAACCATTCAAGCTTTAAACAAACTAAAAATATTCAAATCGATTGTACACATTAGTGATACAGAACCAAAATTTAGTCCTTTTCATGTTCGTGGCAATGATACAGAATGAGGGGGTTGCATTTTATAATTACAAGCTTGTCATCCATCAGAACAAACTAAGCTGTTGCAAAACAAATTGACGTAATAGGACATCAAACATCTGGGGAATCGCAAAGGGGGAATTTTTATTTACTCTCATTCATTTGCTTACACAGTGCCGCTACTCAAGATCAACCCACCCAGCTTTCTTTGAATCCAAACAATGGAATATGAACACGGAGAAAGTTTCTTTTCCTTCAACTGTCGTTGTTCCTTCCTCCAAACAAATATTTTCTTTCATGGCTAAACGTGCCGTTGCCGTTGGGTCGACCGTGTATGTATTCCTTAGCGAATTCCCATAATGTATTTACGCCTCCGAGCTTGAGTTGCAGGTATAGGTTGCTCCAGTGCATTAAGGTTGTAATGTACGTACGTACGTGTTCAAATCGTAATCCCGCCAACATCCAACTAAACTCCATGGTTTACATTAAATACATACATTTCCCTCCCTTGTATTTCCCGGGGAGTAAAATTCCCTTGACAGCTATGTATTTTCCAAGCCAGCCGGGGGACGAAAGCTTAAGCAAATCTCTTTTGTAAATAAATAAATTCTTAAACTGTGTCTTTTAGCAAAGCACAGGGAATATAAGGGATCGGATGGAAGGCCAAGGTCAAAGCGGGTACCGCTACCACTACCACCCGAAAAAAAAACAAGTAAGCCAGAGCAGTGCAGTGCAGTGGGTTGGGATTTTCATTCAGAATTTCGCTAGAATATCCTTCCAGATGCAACGTAAAAGTACATAGGTGCATTGGAGTGCAAGTCCAATGATAGTGAAAGCATTGACGTCACTCTCCAGCTCCGGAATGACGTCAGCGGAGAATTACATAGCTTTTCACCCAAAACTTTCCATTTCAGGCACATCCACCCACGCAGAGCTAAAATACAGAAGAAACCCACTATTGTGCCTTTCCATGCCTTTCCATGTCATGCCTCAATCCCAACATCCCTGCGCGGGACGAAGGAAGTCGATTTATTTTCAAATGATACAATTTTCCGGGTCTTACAAAGTGCGAAGACGACGGAGGAGGTTCCGGTACACTTTCAACTTATGTAACCTGCAACGTAGGACATAGGGTAGTACGTACGTCGTCATTACAGAATCTCATCCACAGATACCCGGGGCCGGGAGAAGATGGATCCAGGAAAACGCGGCTCGACTCGACGCGACCTGTTTGTCCTTCAAAAACTATGTACTGCGTCGTGGGAAAAGCGTGGCCCGCTCACAAAGATTAAACAGATGCTTTTGGAGGGCAGGCAGGGCCGGAAGAAGGAGGATTTCAAATTTGAAGTATGCAAAATCACAGGCAAGCGTAAGGCGTGGGCCTTCAATTCCAGAGACCAGACTTTGTAGTACTAAGTTTATATGTTTGGATTCTCCAGGGCGTGGGTGGATGGGAATTGGATGATGTTTTGACTGTCTCATCATGGAACTTTGGGAGCAAATTTAAATTTGCTGGAAAGAGGATTTGATTATAATTAAATCCCCTATCTCCCTCGACGTCTATTACGTCTACACTGCACTGGTTCATTTGATAAATTAATGAAGCGAAAAGCGAGCGGCGCGTGCCGTGTACCCAACAAAGATCGGCTTAACAAACCTGGCACAATTTCTGTCATATAAAATAGAATATTGCAATATTGTAAAATGGCCTTGACCGGCTCAGCGCAGCGTGCAACGGAAATTTTCCTTGTATTGAGCTCCTTGTTGGTGAAGAGTATATTAAATTTGCAATTTCTATTCTACTCGGCTGGAACTTACGGCCCCTGGAGATTCTGGGGGCCATCTCCTTTCTTCCTGTCAAAGAAAGGATAATCTGAGTGGCAATGTTAAGCCAAGGGATGCTGAGTTGAGATAAAAATAGACACAGCAGCGCCCACTTCTTTCTATTGCTTTGTGTTGGCTATGGGATATTCTGCTTTATGCTTTCCTTTCCAACAGATTCAACACAGATTGGCAGGCCCAGCAATAAGGAATGTACAAGGACTTTCTCTCTATGTGTATTTCCCTTTCAAATGAACAACTTGTTGACGCGAATATCGTTATCGTATACGGGTGCGGAGGAGTTGAAACGTTGAAAGTCTCGTCGTCGTCTATTTCATTCAAAGCATGTGTGGTGTACTGGTGTATGCTGTGCAAATGTACGGTTGTAAAGTATCTTCAAAGCTCGGTGATTTATATTAAGGAGGGAAATGAATCCTCCCATGTGTTTGTCGGAGATGTGGAATGAATTGATGAGAGGGAAATGTAGCAAATTGCAAATTGGAAAGGAGGAAATAATGGAGTGTGTGTTCATGTTCCATTCAAGCCATGTCCTGGTGGAGCGTGGAATGATGGATTTCCGAGATATTATATATTGACTTTCATCACTTTTTCCTCCACCCACATTTGTGAATGTGGTAGGATGTCACATTATATGTGATATTTCATGCATTGAAGCCAGGTTTCTGCGAGGGTGTCAAACGAGAGGGAAAGCATAAAGTGCTTTCTATAAATATTATATTACCACAGGGAACGGCAATGACCCGCTCGGTTATAACCATATTTTACACAATACTGGATATTGCACTAGGATATTTGAAGTATACTTCAAATGCCCTGATTTCCACTGTTTTACTGCATTTTTCGAAGAGGAGAATGGTAACATGAAAGTAGTCAACGTTACATTTTATAATTCACGTTTCAATTGTATTCTAATTAAATGTTTCTGTTCAAAGCTAACAAATGTGCACAGATCATCATCACACGTTGTGAGTACAGTGTTACAAATTAAACTAACAGCTGCCAAATGATTCTCAGATTACAAGTAAATATTTCTCATCCACCTCTGTGATCTGCAACATGATGCTCAAAAGTCAAGAGTGGTGTTTTTATTATGGGAATCCCAACTTCGTTAGGTCGAAAAATTGGAGAAGAGTGAATAATTGAATCTTATCAATTAATATTTAGGCAAATATTCAAAACTTCAAACTAAGTGCGTTCAAAGCCCGATGCATTTTTGCATTTATTTGGCCCTGCAAGTCCACTTATCTCAGTAGTATGCAAATGGTTTAAAATATTATTTTTTAACAAATTATATTTAAATTAAACATTGGATATGAGTAGGTTTCCCTTCATTACATGCTTGCTGCCAGCCCATGTTAACAAATACTAACCTGTCAAGCGTTTTGTAATGATTAATTTTTGTGGTTGAAGTATGTAGTTGAATCTGGATCCGGACCACAAAATTTTTAACATGAATGTAATAAAAATGCATATGTTGATGCATACGGCCGACGAGTGATCATAGGATGACTTGTATATTTGATGTTATAAGTGTTGATACAAAAGGGCGTGCCCAATAACTAACCCATTATGGAACAAAACCAGCAGGCGTAATAATATTCCTTCGTAATATTGACACAAACGACAATATAAATTGTGCTGAATATGTTGGCATAAAAATGACTTAACTGATCCCAAAAAAGTAACCAGATCAGATCAAACTTTTTGTCAAGGCCGGCTAAGCGTCCTTCAGGATGAGATTTTTGTTTGTCGCTTTGCTTTACAAAACTATATGTGTTGTTTTGCCTGATATAACATTTCTTGCACGCGACACTATATACTTATCATTTACTATGAGAAGAAAAATAGAGAACAGATCACCATAATTATAAGGACTCTAATTACAATTGGGCCGGATTAATCCTTCCTACAGTGGACACGAACCTACTTGACGTTTGCACGGATAGGTTTCACAAATCAGAAATATCCAGCCAGCAAACCTTAATTTATTCATCTCGGTTCACTGGGAGCAAATTTGTACCCCTAGGCGATAAAGTTGATCATAGCCGATTTGCTATAGCACTGCACTCCACCCAAAAGTCCTCTTTACATTGTAGAAATCAAACCGGTCAGTCTTCATGTTTATCTAATTTACGTAAACTCCCAATGGTTGGAATCATGCTAGCATTTCCGAAGCTTTGCATCCTCGTAACGAACAATTCCAACCAAACCGAATTCTAATACTTGCTCACCTTGAATTGTCAAAGCAAAGCACGAATCTAGGAAGGAAATGATAATGTTTAGGTTTCTTCCGATTGGCTAATTTAGACTCTGAGAGACCATTTAATTATATAGAGGCCAATACATGAATCTCTTGTTTGTTGTTCTCTTCAAAATATTCACGGAAAGGCTTTTATACTTTATTCCTGAAATGAGTTCATAAACAAACCGCGCATGCAACTCACTCATTTATAGTTGAATTCTAACTCACTAATTGCATATGAAAACTACTTCAATTCAACGCCGAGTAGTTAAAATCCTAAACGCATTCATACGTAAATGAAGCGAACAGATTACCAATGACTTCACCATTACAAAGCAAAATTTTAAAATGAACTCGCCGTAAAAATGGTTGAGGTCAACCAAGGAGACAGTGTAAGCAAAATATTGTCAGCAAAAGTGTAAGTTACTTGGTATAGCTTCTAGTTAAATTCTGCAACATTGAATTCAATGTATCTTTCAAGACAGCTGGATGGAGCTCACTTCTTCGGTCACTCATTTTTAGTGAGGGTCAAAGACGGGGTAATGCTGACGTTGTGAATTAATGGGATTGTTTTCAGTCAACATGAATACTTAATTAAATAAAAAACAGAAACTCCAAAATTCTAATTTTAAGTTTTTTTATTGTGATTTTCTTTGGTTTTCTCCTAATTATGTATACTTGTGCATTGTAAGTTGTCTACAAAAATGTAATAGAAGCATTAGCGTGCGTGTATTCGTTGCGTTATCATAATCAATATACTCAAAAACACGTCTTAAAATAATTATTGTTACTACAAATGACACCCATCACGGTTTTAGTATACAAACAGTTTCACAACAAACAACATGGACTTAATTCTAAATTAAGGTTTTCATGTGTCGTGTACTTGTGCAGTCTAATTCTTAAGGTTAAAGGTTCCAATGCGCAGAGGGCTGCAAATCTTTTGAAGCATTTGCAAACAATTCTCGAAGAGAAATCCTAAAAGTTAATTGTTTTGATAGGTTGTTAGGTGCCTGTATCCATTCAGGCTAACTAATTCAAATCCGTGCATAATCATGGGTTTACGTATTGTATAGTAATTCTTACCAATTGCCAACAACTCCAATTCTACCCGATAGGATTCAGTTCCGTGCAAATAATGCCCAAGGGCACTACTATTGCTAAGTATTCCCTCGCCAGAAACATCAACCTCCAACAAGAACAACATTTAAATTTACTACAGTCCCACCACGATTAGTAACACGTAACAAGTACATGCATTATTGTGACCAAATCGGTCAGTTTACTACAGGAGAGTTAAGAAGAAAACTCTAGGTCTTATTTAGAGCAAAATTATTTAAAGTTTCATTTAAAAACTTCTATTGATTAATTTGTAAGTTCATTTGTTATTAGCATGAATACTGTCTTTTTTCAATTTCATGATTGCTGATTTTCCCAAAATCCTACTGTCCCTAACGTAACGTACACAACGTTCACCTCTTCAAGTTCCCAATAACAATTTCATATTTTCTCAACAACTAACCACATTAGTCAACAATTATTTGCTCAGTTGGAGTTATTAATGGACTTAACTTAAGTAACACATACACAAGTACATAACGTGGTTTAACTTCACCGGTTATTCTTCACTCCAAACACCGGTAATTTGACAGCATGGAAAATAACACTTAAGGAGTTAGCACCACTCAATAAATTGCAGTATTAGCGGTGTGATTTTATCAAAATCTGAAACACATGCTTACATACTTAAACAATCACAATAATTGTTGGCTGCTATCACAAGAAATTATGAAAAATTGCATTTTGAAATGTATTTTGACGCAGGAGAGGATTTTCAAATTACAAACAGTAAATTACGGAAATCAGTTAGATTTCGTCAATAAGAGAACTTGGGGTTGCTGCCAGCTGCGAGCTTTGACCAGATGATGTTGGAGATGTTGAATTAGATGATTTGGAATTCATATGTGCGTATGCAATCGCTTTAAACCCATGCAGTGTGATGTCATGTTCACTGATGAAAACGGGTATTGTTAATTCATTTGGGTCTGCAATTAGAGAGTACACTTCGTTGAGTCCAGCCACATTGCGAATCTTCGGTTTGATGGCTGGAGCCATGAACGTTGTGAACCACCATGTCAAAGCCTGTAAAAAATTTAAATTGAGATTAGACAGTCGTTCAGTCCAAGTTCAATGCAGATATGAACCATGACATTAAATAGTTTTTTTTTCTCGCTTTTCATAAGAAATCGTTATTACTACTCAATATTTGGCAAATCCCGATTTCCTATCAAGAAATACTCCTTGCCTTTGATCCCAAAACGACGTGGCACGACAGAAGCGTATAATTTGAGTCTGAGAGTAGATACAAAATTGCCAATGTGGAAATGTGCCCCATTCTCTGCAATGCAAGCCACAGATCTAATCATGAACTTAGATTGCCAAAATCAAAAGAAACACATTTTTTATAAGCAGACATTAATTAAAGTGCATAGCAATCTGCATTCCTAATTTATTTCTACCTACGCTTCATTTCTTCAAGGGTTAAATTGGAAAATATTCAGCAATGTGGAATTATTCAAAGTTATTACAAAAACAGCAAGCACAGACTTGATAATTAAACGCGTTTCTTCCTGCTTTAATGGTAGATCGAACTAGCTGCTACGTATCAATCTCTGGAAAAACATTACCCCTCAAACAGATAATGACAAACGCAGCATGATTCAAGAAATACAAGCGCAAATGTTGATGGCAGTTGTTGACCTTCGCGCATTGTCACGAAAGGTGCTAAGTTTACCACTTCATATCAACAATGGGAACCAATTATAAGTTGATCCAATTGCGAGATGCCACAAATCTCCTAATCTCAAATCTAATGGTATTCTATTTATAATTCGACTGGATTTCCTATTCCTTGAGATCAAGAATGGCATGTTATTTTCTGTAATCTATCCCACAAAGAAATTATCATAAGCCATATTGCACTTAACCCAACAAGTTGAAAATGGTAACATGTTAGTTTCATTGTTATTGAACTGTCATTGTTAGACACTCACTCAAAGGGCGCATGGAGTTTTGAGGGAAATGAAATGGAAACCAAAACAAGTTCTCTCGTTATTTTGAATCCCAAAGATGTACAGTTTGTTGAGGACAAAAGTTTGCCTTGTAATGTCAAAATGTGCTGAAGAAATAAAACCGGACCATTTATTTCCCATTCCCAAACGACATGTAACACAAACCGTCACTTTCGATTTTAACCTTCACTTGCTCTTCAATCAGGGAGACGCGGGGCTTGGACCATCAAATCTCAAGGCCTTAAGAACCAAAAACAAATCAAAGTGGAACTCAAGGAACCAAGTTCAGGATTTCGGTAAAGGCACGCACACCCTTTAAAGTTCTAACACACTTACGAAACAAATCTTATTTGCTAAACTGCTTTTTGTGGCCGGGGGTGATCGCATGTGTTTGATGCTTGAGGTTCATGCTTGGTTGTACAGGAGAGGCGAAACTAGGTGACATTCAATTTATCAATGTCAATTTGTCCACCAAGCAATTTTTTACATTTTGTGTGAAAAATGCAAAATCAAAATATGCCACGCGCATGGAAGGCAAGCCAAGGCGCTAGGCGTGTGTGAGCAATAAACACATAGCAGACGCGTAAATAAATTTAGCAGTAGCAAGTATACATGTTTTCAAAGTCTAAATTGAAGAACGAAATCCAGCTTGATATAAA
>JAAXYW010000190.1:0-51886 GCA_036851895.1 Orthonychiurus folsomi
ACGTAGCCGAAGAAGTCGAAGCAAGAGACGGTCTCGCAGCAAGGATCGGAAAAGTCGCAGAAGTGGTTCCAGGTCAAAAAGGTCAAGGTCAAAGAAGAGGGAGGAAAAAGAGAAAGACAAGGAAAAGGACAAAGAAAAAGAGAAGGACAAGGATAAAGAAAGGGACAAAGAAAAGAGCAAAGACAAGAAGAAATCCCGGAAGGATAAAGACCGAGACAGGGATAAGGATAAAAAGAAACAAAAGAAGGACAAGGACAGAGAGCGAGATAAGGAGCACACCAAGGAGAAAGATCGCTCCATTGACAAGGAGAAAACTATTAACAAACATTCGATAACCATTTAATTCTTATGGCTTGGCCAGTTTAGGAATAAATTCTCATCTTTTTTGTGTGTAAATCTACAAGCATGTCCGGCTTTATTCTAACAATTGGCAATATATTTATATTACATCTGCAACGGTGGAGAACTCGTACTAGTTGTAAGTCTCATTGAGTAGTTGAAGGACCGAATTGACTATAACACACTTTAGTCCCACTCCCAATATTTCCCAGGGGTAACTGCTTTCTTGCCTCCTGGAGCTGCTGCGGGACTCGGATCCCTATTTTCAGAAAGAACAATTTAGCACTCACTGCTCCAGTACAAATGAAGAGCAAGCGTCCTAGTCAGAATTTCTTGGTCTTACGTTCCAGCTGCAAGTAACTTCTTTGCTCGCGTAGGCTCCACGATGACTTCTGGTTGTTTAGCTTCCTATTTATGTGTAAAACATGTGAGCATTCCTAAGTGTGATTTATGAGCTACTAATTTACCCGTCGGCCATCCCTGAGATGATAGTGATTAGCTGATAGCTTGTGTGCTTCTCCGTCTGGTAGATTAGGAGGTGGTTGATCACGAGCAGAAACCAATGGCGTGTATCTTAGAGCACTTCGCTCAGGGACATGCTTTCGCTGCGAAAGTAATAATTACATTAATCACTTTTTACCCTCTGATCGGGCTGAATACACAATGGTTTTCAAAAAACTATATTGTGGTTTAGGAGCTATAAATCTTAGCTGCGTATATTCAAAACGAATTACTTACCCCGAGCAAGAAGTTTCTGAACATCTGTAGAATCGGCGAAATATTTCTAGGAGCGGGTGTAACTTTGCCAGACATGATGAAATTTTGCTGCAAATAAAAACTAAACGTAAGTGTTCATATCATAGAAAGCGTCGCAACTTGTTGGAAAACCTTGCTATCAGTGGTGCAGTGTCAAAAATTGCAAACTGATCAAGCCCACTAGTGATTGACGAGTAAGACCAGTTAACAAATTGCCATTACCTTGATTATTCTCAAAAATCCTACCTAAATCCTGATTATAATAACTTACATGTGTTTACAGCAGAATATTTGACCTCAGCTGGCTCCGGATGATAAAATTTAACCCCAAATTTTACAGGCCTTGGGCCTTTTCGTAGTAGAGCAGTTCAAATCCACCGCGCATAACCATGTGTATTTCGATTTCCCTGTGTTTGTGCCAGCCCAGCCCAGCACAGCGTAGACCAGGTGGCGGCGATTGGCATGGAAATTGGCATGGGAATATCCTCAGACAGGTTTAGGACGCTGAGCAAAGAAGGCGAAGGTGTGAAGTTTTGTCGAATTGCCGCCTTTGTGTTGTACTTGATCTGTCTCCAAGATCTCTGTAGCTCAACACCTTGACAATACAGGCAGGCCAGGTCAGACTGACCTTAGAATTCACTTCATTCGGCAGCTGCAGGAGACAGGTATGTCCACCCTTCTCAATTTTATGATTCATGCATTTTTTTAAATGACTAACCACTCAACTACTAAACCAGAATTTAAATTTCGAGGCGAGTAAATAAATAGCTTCTTGTGAGGACATAGAATAGATGTCAAGGCGCCTTGCTAAATTCAAGCTAGCTAGATCAGATCGGGAATTTTTTTTGAGTCGATGCGACACAACCGCAACCGGCCAGAATTTGCGGGCAAAATGTTTACATTAACATATTTATGTTTTTAAGTTTTGGAGGCCATATATGGGCTACGGGCTTGGGTCACAAATTTTTTTCTCAGAAACGCAATAGTAGATGTCTGATGCGTAAATTGATTGATAGCGCGCGGTGGAGTTCATTCACCCCTTCCATTCTTGCTCTGCCATCTGATACGTTCATTGCGTCTGCATTAACACATGAGATACACCATACACCCTACTAGCCTCCAGCAACGAACAATAGCGGGAATTAAAACTGGTCAATGAACTCTACCGTTAACACATATTTGACGTATCTCCCCATCTGCTACGGCTTGTAGCACGTATAAAATAACTAAAAGAAAAATTTTGGAACCTCGACTGGCCGATTGATTCCTTTACAGTGCTTTGTTTTTCTCAAACTTGCCTTTTTCTTTTAGGAGGTTGAAATAGTCCATAATGAATTCAGACGGGACAATTTCTTGGCCGAACTTTCTACGTGCTGCTAGGCTGCTGGCTAAAAACTTGGATGATTGGTCATTGATAAAGGCTGACGAGAAAGTTCCCGGGGGTATCTTCTTGAAATACAGTGTGTTGTGTGAGTTATCCAAAAATGAAGGTAAGCTTTTTCTGTGCAAAAATTCAAATTACTCAAAATAAAATTAAGTAAACCTTATTAATTTAAATGTTACTGTCTGTAACAACCAGACCAACAAAAATCTCTATGCTGCTTATATTTTTTTAGCTGGCCCGGGTGGATTCCGAGAGCAGTCGCTTCATAATTATCATATTGTCTACAGTGTGGCTCATCAGGTTCCAGTTCTATATTTCAACGTGTACCTGTGTAATGGTTGTCAACTACAATTGAAAGAGATTTTGTTCAACTTTGGGAAGGAGCCACATGATGCTTTAACGAAGTACATTTCTCAAGAGGATCATCCGATTTTGAATACACCATATTATGTACTACATCCTTGTCACACGGATAAAATCATGGAAGTACTGGTCACCTTGAGGTCATCTCGTCCAATATCGTATATTGCATCGTGGCTTCATTTGGTTTCTACTCATGTCGGAATGCCACCACTTGGAATGGATTGGTATAATAAGTTTGTGCTTAAGCCATTCGTGCCAACAATTTCTACGGCACCAGAAGAGCCCTTCTTCCCGACGTACAGCGAAAAGGATTTTGACACTTTAGGATCTATGTCACCATTATTTTCCCCACCAGATTCTCCGGTGGAGCCAGATCCTGAGGAATTCCTGAATTTGTCTCCTGAGCCTGAGCGGCCTTTGGAATTCGGGATGGAATCCACTCCCCCAGAACAGCCTGATGTAACCATGTTTCCACAAAGCTTACGTGACAAGCTACTTACTCCATTTCCAGCACCTGATCGTGGATCATGGTGGTAGCAGTCAATCTTCCCTTTTCTTACCTTCACATTTATACGAGCGAATGTTTAAAAATTTAGTTCATTATTCGTCGTGTATGCTATTATGCTGTGTTAATGTTAACAAGTCAAAATCCACTGTGTTATTAATTAATTGTAATAGTAACATGAAACGTAAAGTCAATCACTAAGTAAATGCGTACAAGTTTAGCTCTAATGAATTTTAATAAAGAAATTTGTTCAACTATCCATACTTCTTTTTTCGTCAAAAATGATATCAGCTCATTGTTTAGCAAATGCAAGTTAGCAGGAAAATAAAAAGGTTAGTAAACCAGGTGATCAGGTGATGTCTACCTTTAGCTGCTAATTTACTTGAATCCTCTCCGCGGCATCCGTTCTTATCCGAGGATTTATGGTGCATTGACAACAGAGTAACCCTTCAACTATTAGTAGTTGATAGTTATTTCTTATTGCAAATTTTGCGAATTCTTCTTGTCAGGGGCAAAGAGAGGCTTAGAGTTGAGCTGGCGCCTTTTGAGAAAGGACGACGGACTCGGTGATTATGCGTACGGAGTGGGATGGACGAGGTGCCGCCGCTCGCGCTCGTGGATGGATTTCTTCACTTTTCCTTATCCACAACGCACCCAGCCGGACGGAATTTTTAAACCCTCCATTTTTTCTTCCTCTTTGACCTCGCTGACCTCTAGTCCACCGCTTCATCATTTCGTCACTACAATCCTTTGAGATGGCAGCTGAGGCCAGTGGAAGCAGTGGTGGGGATTTGAGCAACAAAGGGTATTTTGGTGTCGGCAGTCACATCAAATGCCGCTATCAAGGAAATCAAGTGGAGGGAGAAGTTGTGGCTTTCCAGAACAGCTCCCGGCTTCTTGTCATTCGTAAGTTTTATTATAATGCCATTTTCACATTTGATAATAATTATTTAGTGGTTGGTGATCTGACGGACAGTGTGCTTGGGTGGAATCAAATGCATATGAAGCTCAGGATTTATTTGTACAGAGTGCATTTCATTGATCTACTAGCAGTTGGCCGTATACATTAGTATAGGGGCAATTGATCAATCGTCTAGCAAATGATTTTCAAAGAAGTTTTATACTACAGCTCTCCTTATTCTTATAAATTTTGTAAAATTATGGTTTTAACTTGTAGGGGCTCCTGCAACAAACGGGAAATCATCAGCTAACAACGTGTTTCTCATTAATGCTGATTGTGTGGACAAGATTAGCGTGGACGATCGTGCTCCTGTTGAGAGTCTTCGCCCTATTGACTTCCAAAAGGTAGTAGACAGCAATTTGGGTTGGATCTGTTTACATTTAAAGGCGACTGCTGCATTTTGCGTACTGGATACTAGTATAAGATTTATTAAAAGCCTGATGTAGTTTGTAGCCCACTGTAGCAGAAAGTTCAGTTCAAGGCTTTATTATGCTCTATGTCGTAAGACTTAACTTGTATAAATGTCAGGAGCTAAGGGTGCACAAGCGTTAGCCTTGTATTCTCATTTTAGTAGAATCTTAAAAACTGATTTTTAATAAGGGTTATTAATGTTTCAGTTGGGTAAACGCCGTGAGAAGGCAATTGGTTCCAAGAAAGCTAAAATAACAGCTCTATCAGCAGACGCAAGCCCAGAAGGTCGCAAA
This sequence comes from Orthonychiurus folsomi, assembly GCA_036851895.1. NCBI lineage: Eukaryota > Metazoa > Arthropoda > Collembola > Poduromorpha > Onychiuridae > Orthonychiurus > Orthonychiurus folsomi. The sequence continues at coordinate 5,013 of JAAXYW010000190.1, forward strand.
ATTTTTCTGGCTATTACGAAGACGTAAGTTTGAAAATTATTAGACGTTCATTCCAGTCTGCAATAAATGTAGTATACCATATACCTAAACTTAAATTTATATTGTTTGCTCTTTTCTACATTATGTACCTTATGTACCATTCCAAAACAACTCAGTCAGAACCTTCAATTGAAATTGTCAAATGTGTTAAAACCGAAATGATTGTTTTGCTTTAGCATTGATGAGGTCGCCTGGGATGGAACTGATATTGTGGTGCTTGGCGAGGTTCGGATTTCTGCACCGTACAAGGTGGATAATGTGAAGGGAGAAAAGGATGCTTCAGTCGTCCACGTGAAGAAGATTCTCGATAAATACTGGAAGGAACAATGAATCAATTCCACTGTTTTAGCCGTAGCTCTTATTGTATTTTTCATTATTTCGCTCTCATTTACAATTTCAGTCGGTAAATAAAAATTTTTATCATCGATGAGCCGTATCATTTAAATTTGATTTTTGTCGCTGTAAACAAGAGCCTATATCGTTCAAGGTCAGTGCGGGTAGTTGGTAGTTAATAGGCGGAAGGATCACTGAAATTACCAACTGTGTATACACGTAAATAGTAGTGAGGCTAGAGTTTGGAGTCAGTTAAGTGGGTTGTGACTTTTTTATATTTAGTTTCCAGGATTTTTACATATGAGCAAATATTCAAAAACGTAAAAAATAAAAAAGTAATTGTTTCAAGTTTTGACTGACTATTTAGTTTTTATTTTGCTTTTGGACTTGCTACGTCAGGTCTTGTGGAGTATGACTGACGAGAAACCATGTGATGAACTTTTGGCGAATTTTATTAGGTGCATAAGTATCTGTTTTCAGTAACTAGTTAAAACTTTCAAGATGAAGCAAATCGAATTAAGATGTAAGCTCCCACCCCGCCCCGCCTTTTGAATGGTCAGCGATTACTGTGCTTGAAGCTTGATATTACATTTAAGGGATAATGAACAAGTTCAGATATAAAAGTGCAATAACAATTGCACAGTTTAATTGAAAACGTTCCTAAATGTCCGGCGCACGTAAGCTGTGCAAACGTAAAAACGTGCATAATGATGCTGTCTAAAATCACATTCACAACTTTTTTGCACTTTCACCCTTTTGCTTTAAGCTCTTCATTGCTCATATTTATACTTAATGGGTAATTTTCAGGTACAGAGCAATGAGAGGCATGGCAAGTCATATGTATAGCTGTATGGAATTAAGAATAAACCTCATCTTGCGAAGTTTGCTTGCAAAACAGTTGTAGTGTAACCAGCCTTTTTTTCAATTACATTCCGTGTCAAGAAGAGGAAGAAACATTCTGGCATGTGAAGCTCTGTCGCTTCTCAACGAACGAAATCATTTTAAACCGCAACCGACTTTTTATAATTCATTACTTTTACAAGACAGGATTTGAGCAACCGGTAGGATTTTGTTGCCTGATTTGGAGCACTCAAGAATTACCAACTCTGTTGTGACTTGTGAGTATGGCGCCGCGTCGGGTACACAAACCTGCAATTTGCATGCAAGATCTGGACAACAGATTTATTAGCAAAATTGCAAAAACGTTTTGTGTCCGCTTGATTGTCGTTGGCTTGGATTAGCCAATACTTAATTTATCACAAATTGAATTTTCCTTGGCCGCCGGTCGAGGACTGGTAATATGTTGTGACTGGTAGATGACTGATCTCATGGCCAGAGTCGCAAAATGATTCATTCTTAGTAACGCACTCCAAATAATGATTTGAAGTACACAAAATTCATTACAAGGTCTAAGGAACCATATACACAAAATACGTTTAATTCCGTAGTTCGATCGACACAGTCCCTTTAAATTCGATGCCCTCTACATTCGTCATATCAAATATATGTACACAATTAACGTTATAAAGCAATTTCAGGGACATGCAAAAATTCCGAGTAGAAAATTTGTCATTAATTAAATATGTAAACCTGAGGTTTAAATTAGAACAGAAACAACAACAGTTTCCGTCTCCGTCGGCGGTAGAGTTAGTTTTTTGCGAGAAGTAAACAGTGGTGGCCTTATTTATTTGCACCATTCTTTTTCTGTGGTTTTTGAAAGAAATGAAAAGTACAATTTATTATCCCCGAGAATTAGTAAATAGAAAACCACAGGTTAAAGTAAATTTCAAGCACAACTTGATTTGAGTCCACCTATTATGAGAAACCAAGGGCTCGCAATGTTTTTCATCCGTGAATCTAGTACTTCATTCAACACAATGGAAAATCACAGGGATTATCCCAATGTAAACTGAATGAGGGGGTTGTGGGAACACAAAAGTATGTTAAACTCTGCAGTGCGATCCATGTATTTGAATGTAGCGTCTTCCACTTGTTATCATAACTCTACATGTTCTCCTCATGGGCGCTTCAGTGGAGACATTGTTTAGATTTGTCTTCGTCCAGCTATCTTGTTGTATTTTACAAGAATTCTCGGAAAGGTGGGACATAAAAAAATTGTCCAAGTTCTTTTAATTTATCAGGAGTGAGTTCGTTTTTCTCGAAATATGGCATTGAGTGAAGTTTTGACTTTTTCCGCTTATGCCTGGTTTCTTTGGAGCATTTGTGTGACTTCAACAAACTCTCAGTACAGGTTCAAATTTTATATCGAAGAAAACGGCAATTAGCCGTTCAAGTGGTGTTCAATTCAACTACAGGTGTTATTTTTGTGGCTTTTAGGGATCGTCAGTATTTTGATGACGACTACCATCACTTTGATGAGCCGACAAATACGCAAGCACAAAAAGCGATCAATCCGTGCCATCCGAGTTACCATCGCGTGATCAGCAATCAACCGCAGCGGAGTTATAATTATCGGTTGGGTTCGGGCTCTCATCGAGAGACTGCATTATGTGACCGTGACTTGACACCTGGTTGGTACCGCTTTCACTCTTTGGCCGGAAACACAATACCCACGTCGTGCCCCGGATTTAATTACTGTGGCACTCGAGCACCGGTCTGGATGAAAGGTAATTCTAAGAAATTATAGCAATTTGCATATGTTTTTGAAGGAAAATGGTTTTGCAAAACTATTATTCTTCATTGAACTCATTTTTCTGCAAAAAAAAGTAAAGTGGAAAGGAAAGATCGTCAGAAAAACAGACAGGAAATTATGCGTCGTGCTTAAAAATGTTCACTCTCGATTTTGGCTATGCGCGTTCAAGCGTGGCATGTAGTAGAGTATAGTATGGACGTGTTCACCTCACAAAAAACTTTTTTTTACGTGATTTTCTACACTACAAACCAGCATCATTCCAATGAGGCATAGCATCACAATCTTAGAGTTGTTAAGTTAGCGGCAAATATTTATTTATTTACAATATTTGTAACGTTGAATTGTGGGCCCTACCGCATTCAACTCTAATAAAACTTTCGGAACCGTATCCTGTCCAACTAAACCCATTTCGATACCCTCTTGGATGTAGAAAATATAAATTTGACATGGAAGCATGGAGTCTCGGTCGTCCTTGGCGCCCTTGCCATAATGTTGACTGATTGCTTGTATCTTGGCATGCCAGCTTAAAAGCATTGATGAAGTTCAATTCCAAGATTTGTCATGCTGGGTCTACGAAGTTGAGGGTTTCTTCCCAAGGGTGTGTTTACCTTGCACGTAAACAATAGTAAAAACCATTTCCCTTTGACACTCTAGAATTTCTTGTTATTTTCTTAATGTTTCAAAATGTTAGAAATGGATTTTGAAGAATTGATTCCCAATTCGTAACAATTACCGCTAGATATTTGCTGCTGAGAAGATGTTGCTTTCTCCGAGTACTGGAATAGGGAGAAAGAAGGTGGATTAGTGGCTAATAACTTGTAAAATTGATTGTATTTAAGGTTCAATTCCGAGCATGGACGAAGGGATTGTGAAAGCGACTGGGTGCGTTTCTGTACAAGGAAAGTGCTGCACAACGCAAATTCCCATGCTAATCCGCAACTGCTCAGATTTCATCGTGTACCATTTGCAGCCAACTCCTGCATGTCCTTCGGCATACTGTGCTGGTTACGAAGTCCCATGCCCCGGTGGGCTGTCGAGTGACAACGGATACACGCCTTGTCATTGTAATCCCCCTTAACTACCATTCACTCCTATTTTCATTGTGAACTTATCAATCCATATGATTGACCATGAACTTTTAAACTCCTCCTTCTTTTTTTTTGTATGTTGCAATAGTTCCAGTCGACTTGCTCGAGACCAAAGTGTCCCATGGCCTCTCCAAAGACGGAACCCAAGTTCAGTTCTTTTGCGATGTGACACTAGGAGGTCACGTCGTTCCTGAGTCAGTTGCTTTGGAAGTAGAATGGTTGGCAGACGACGAAACAATACAGTCAGAAACGTTTGGGCTCCGAGAGCAGTACAAAGGGGTCCTCAAAGAGAATAAATGGAGCGTAGGACAAACTGTGAGTTCCGTACACACACACATACATCCATAATCTCACACTTTGACAAAACATCACCACTTTTATTTCCTTCCCTATTCCAAAACATCAAAGACAAAATCTTGCTAATCCCTTAGTTACAATGCCGAGCACGAGCCAAGCACACGACCATCAATACGTTTACATCCATTGTCACCAGCCCTCCGTTCAACACCGGCGTTTCCACCCTCAACTCATCCCCTATCATTACCATTAATGAAGGTACCATATCAAAGTTATACTCCTTTTGTAATTTGTGGGGAGAAAATCTCACCTGAGCCAGAAATATTTGGCATTCAATACTAAGCTGCATTTATTTCTTTGTCAGGGGCCGCGGATCCAGGGTACATTGAGTTTACAACCAACATTCCAATTACGTGTCCAAAGAAAAAGAAAACAGCAAAGGAGAAGAAAGCAGAAAAGAAAGAAGAAGAAGAGGAGGCAGAGGAATGTTGCCTCACATTTGAAATCTCCACGAGGGGTGCAAACACGCCCAGATGCGCTGACGGAAGTCTCTTTGATCTGGTATTTCTAAATTTCAAATGATTAAGACGGGCACATAGACACTCTTCTGGTGGGATCCTTTCCGCCGAAGACATTCTCCTCCAAGTTTTCAAACTAAAAGTTTGTTTTCTGAGGGAAAGTACTTTTGTCTCATTCATTTCACTCCACTACTCCAGCTTTCCATGCCCACGTACAGTATTGTGGCGCAAGTTAAATGTTCAGCAGGATCACTGTTGCCAAGGATTTACTTGCTTCATGTATGTCTGATCCTTCGGTTTTTGCTAATTATTTACAATTTTGAAATCCCTTTCACTTTCCCCTTGGATGAATTTGGAGAGAAACTTGGGCTTTACTTATTTGCTGGTCCTTGTTAAGATAAACAAGAAGTTGGGCTGCGATGCTGCGAATTGCAGCACATGAGTAGGCCCCCATTCCGACAGTCATTCATTTTGTTAATATGGTTTCATGGAGGGCATCAACATGAACTTCTTGGCTCCAGGGGACAATAGATTTCTTCAGAACTGCACATTTCTGCCACTCTCCTCCAAACATATTCCAGCCTCCGTCTTCCCCCTTTCTTCCCATGGATTCATTGATCATGCATGGGAAAGATGGCATGAGAAATATTTTATTTCCTTTGTATTTTTCGAAGCAGACAAAGAAAGCGAGGAGCAACAACGCCACGTCTCTTGTGTAGTTTATATTGAAATGTATCCCAACATGGCTTCCCCATGGCGGTGGGTATTAATACCAGTTGGGCAATCAGGGCTGTCACAAACTTTCGGATAATGCTAAATTCTGGAAACTTTATGCATCATTTATGTGTTCTTTGAACTCACCGTAGGCTCAACATTGTCAACTCAGGCGGTCCCTTACTTGCATAATTTACACTCACTGCTCAAACACAATGGGAGGTTGAAATCAGGCTGGCTAAGCTAATTAGCTGGAGGGCTATTCTTTTCGAATATTCCATAGGAAATGTAGCAGGAATCCGGAACAAGGATTAGAGACTTTGCCTCTGTTAAAAATTTAAACAAGAAGAACTAACTACGTCAATTTGAAGCATAAATTATCCTACATTCCTCAAAATGTGAGACAAATAGTGAGTTCATGTATTCCTACAGGCAAACACAATCCAGACACTGGAATCAGAAATTTGTCTTTGAATGTAATTTAAAAGTGGAAGTCAGCTGGTGCTCAAAACAATTTTGCGGGGCCCGGAAAGTGGGTCATAAATATTCAATTAGGATGTTTTGAACAGGTCCTCCTCAACACATGTTCACACAAAGTGTGTGCAGATGAATGGAACATTACGCATCGAATTCCAGTTTGGGCAGTGAATGACGGGTTGGTTGGTGGAGGTGAGGAATTCGGGGAATCTGGCTACTCGTCTGTTTACATTGACATCCGAACTGTGGAACCGAGTCCACCCCGGTGGGTAGACCTGAATCTTCCCCAACAAGAAGTAATGCAAGCCTTTGTTACCCTCTTTGTTTAGTTTTTGGATTGGCTTTTATAAACACAGGGTTCTGCTGTTAAAATCTTTTGAATACATAGATGCATTCCTTAACGACGCTCAGCACAATGATTTACAAATACTCAAATTTTGTTATTAATTTGAACCAGATACACATCACGCATGGAGATGTACAAGAGCGGTGTGTGGCGGATGAGTATGTATCAACATTCAGATGGTCTGTCATATTACAATCAACTAGAAGGAACATTTGTCCTTTACCGCCATGCAAGTTTACCGTACGAAGTCCAAGTCCACCTCAAGAAATGTAATCAACGTCCTCTCTGCAATTGTGCAGTGGCAATCAGATTTGGGGATGTGATGCTCGGAGCTGACATTTGTTCCACTGGTAAATTAAAGTTTTCAAGTTTTACATCAGACGGAAGTGCAGTGGATACAGCCAAAACTCCACATTTCCCTCAAATCATTCGTGTTGATGAAGGGCGAAGCTTCCAGGTAAGAGCCTCCATTTGTTGTGGTCCATAAAATAATGTGTGCTGCGGAATGTAACTGGATCCCACCCCTTTCAGATTCAATTCCCAACTGGAACAAGGGTGAATTTGGGTCCAAATTTACGATTTATCAGCATCCAAGCCTCCCTCTCTGATTTGGAGCAAACGGGAGGTTTGTGTGGTTCCTTTGATCGTGATCCGTCCAACGACTTTGCCACCTTCAAAGGACAAGTTGTGTGTTCGTCAAATGTAAATATCACTGCTCCTTGTGACGACTTTTCTAAATCCTGGCGTTTGCTGACGGATCAAAGTCTTTTCGTTGGGTCCTTCAATAATGAGGATTTACCTGCTTATGACGAGGAGGAGGACACCCACAGTCCTGGTCAATGCAGTTGTTCCACTCTCAAAAAACCAGCTGTCACGGAATTGAGACCCAAACAAAAATCCAAATTCTCCTCCTATCCATACGAGGACTATCAACCCGAGGAGCCCACAGAGGAGGAGGGAGCAGACAAAAATAAATGTTCATCCACAAGATGTGTGGATCCCCGAGGAATGGACGTGTCTCATCAATTGTTGGAATTACTTCAGGATGATGACTTTGCGGCGGAATCAGAGGATTTTGGGAAATTATCATCTGAGCCTGCGGAGCTGAAGCCGGTATTTTTTGGGGATAGTTTCTCTCCTTTGGCCAAACAAACATTGAAAAAAAACTGGACGGAGGATGAGGCGGAGATATTTTGTTTGCACATGATTGAGGGTGTTACTACGACCAAACTTTGTAGGGATATTGCCCACGTCAACGTGGATGTTCACACGAAGGCGTGCAAGAGTGACATTTTGGTGATTTTTCATTCCCCAACTTAACTCGTATGTATGACTTGCTTGAGGTTGAAGGGTTGTAACCAATTTTATTTAAATTTAAAGCACACAAAAGCCCCATCCTGGTCCGTGGATGCTTTGGAGCAGTTGAGGTGGGAATGTCGGGATCAGGTTTATCATAATCTGAGCATTTGGGAACCGCAGTTGGGGCGTCAGCATGGGACACCTCCTCAAGCCGTCCTTTCCAGCCTTTGCCTCAACAATTGCACTGGACTCGGCCCCTGTGAAAATGGTGATTAAGTCTTTGATGTCAACTTAATCAATTCTAGAATTAGCCGGGAAATCCCAGATTTGAACTCCGACTCGGCTGCAGTCAATAAAGTAGCCATTAGCTGTTGTACTGAAGGGAAGGAATGTCTTAACTCCCTTCTTCACCTCCCCATTTGTATTTGTGTAGTACTCGGAGTGCACAAATGGGTTGACAGAGACCATTAGTCAATTCGTATCATTAATTTGCAGGACAATGTCGCTGTCAAAGGGGTTTTGCGGGATCAGACTGTTCTGTGAATATCAAGCAAGCTCCTCGCATTACAAGTATCCACCATAATGGAATCTGTGACATTCGAAATAAACCTTGCAGTGAAATTTTGGTTTGGGGAGATCGATTCGCGGAGTACTCAAGCTTAAGGTGCCACTTCGACATTTATCGGGTAATAAATTAACTAAACTCTGTCATCTTCAAAATCCTAAGGTAAACCCTGCCCTGGCCGATGGCCTTACGAAAGGGATTATAGTTTTCCAATTAATCAAGTTTGGGTCCATAACCAGTGAAAGCCATTGCTTTCAAGTAAAAGTGATTCATAATTGAAGGGATTGTGGGGTTGGATGAGCATTTGGAGAATTGATCAAATGCCAGCCATGGAATTTGTATTCAGGGAAGCAAAATCCATAATCCATTGATACCGGATTTCATTGTGTGTCTGCACGCTCCCTCTGCGGACAATAGTAGTCATTCCCGAAAAAAAGTTATTTCTTTTTCAAAATTTCCAGCTTAGAAGAAATAGAGCGTAGTGAATTTGACGGAAAAGTTAATTTATTCGAGACCCTTTAAAAAAGTTTTTCCTCGTCCGTGCGGTGTTGGCTGTTTGGAGGGAGGGTCGGGCGGGAGACTGCACCAAAATTCCTCGTGACTCCCCGCTAATTCGGAGCGGAGGGAGCGAAGTTAAACTCCATTTCATTGCCGGCATGTGCCAATCCTCCTCAAATGAGCTTCCTCGGCCCCCCATTACCCAGTTGGTTTTAATCATTGGAAGCGATGTAATTAAAAGTAATGTTTGCAGAGTACGAGTGTAAAGACTATTCCTGTTCTGTCTGCAACCGTTACGACGAATGCCCGGTTATTGACTTACCAATCGATAATATGTGATGTACCGGATCTTCAAATCCATGATGCAAAAATTGCTTCCTTCTACATTCCTGGGGAAGGGCTGGACAAAACGAGGTGAGGAGAATCAGATCCCTAGGATCATCAGAAATGAAATGAAAGGTTCCTTACTGAAACATTTTCTTTGACTGACTCTGACAGGGCATTGACACGGGTCCGAGTCAGCTACGGAACAGAGAGTCCTCCAAGTGAAGCCTTGGATTACACAATTTTTGACTCCCTTTGTTGGTTCTGTGAGAGTCCTTTGGGGTGTGAGGCACGGCCGACGCAAAGTTGCAATGTCCTGAGTGAACCGTTTGGTTCCAGCTCGGATCCATTTCAAAATAATCCATCCTACAACAGTCCATCCTTTGTCCAAAGCAATAGTCCACTCCAATACTCACCGGATTCTTCAGGTGGATTTACTCCGCCCGCAATCCCACAATCACACTCGCTCCCCGGGTTCTCCCTCTCCGCCCAACTTCATCCCCAACTGAGTAGTCCATGTGCCCTCACCAAAGACACGGGCCCTTGTCGGAATGACATCATTCGATATTTCTATGACGGCGTCTCCAGGAAATGTAGACCTTTCATCTACGGTGGGTGTCAGGGAAATGCAAATAACTTTTTGTCTGAAGATGATTGCCTCTCGTCTTGTGGGAGGACGGAGCAGTTCAATCCATCCAACGCCCAGCAACCCACATCATTGTCCTCTGAGCAATTGGATAGGTAAAATATGGTTTTCCGTTTTATTGGATTTTCTCATACCGCATCCTTTTCCCTCTCACACATTCCAGATTTTTAAATACGACAATGATTGATCCCATCGATCAAATCCCACTTAAATGTGCGGAGGATATTAATCCTGGCCCCTGCCAAGAGGAGATCATCCGCTACTACTTTGATACGATTATGAGGAAGTGTCGCCCCTTTATTTATGGAGGATGTGGTGGGAGTCTGAACAACTTTTTGACAAAGGAGAGCTGTCTCCAGGAATGTGCAGTGGGTGTGTTGGCATCAACGTAGGATTTTCAATTTTACAACGCCTGCTCCTGCCCGCATGGGCTTCGCTGTGTGTCCTTTCTTTGTATGCTGTATCATTGTGTTTGTCCGACAAGAGGAATATTTTTTTAGTTAGAATGCGGATTGAATGCGTCTTCTGACTCTGCTGTCGCACAACTATTAATACTAGCCATTTCCAGAATCGTGTAATTAATATCTAGGACACTCAAAGTATTCGTCTCGCGGTGTAATTGCTGTCATTCCACCCCGGATTCTTTTACATAATAGCTAGTAACTAATTTAAATATTTTAGTTGACCTCGTTTCCGCCTTCTCTCAAAATTGTATAATTTTTTAAATAAAATCCTTGAAAATGTCTTATACGATAAGTTAAAAACACAACGAATCAACCAGTCTTATCTCAATACGAATTAGTTATATTAGCGGATAGTCATTTTTACAAACTCACTGTTTAATTAAGTTTGCATCAGCCCAGTGCAGTTGTGCAGTTTCAACTGCTGGGCTCCATTTACTCAAAAATATTAAATGAATAAAGTATGTTGTTCGGCGAGAGAGTTCCCTGGGTTCTGGTCTTCTCGAGTTATTTACCATATTTAATGAAAATATTGAAAACACCTTGTGCTGAAAGCATTAGGGAAGTTAATGACTCCAATTAGTTGAACTCTTATGCCAAAGTGGATGGCGCCACCGCAATGTCTTCTAATTCATTTCTTATTCTGTTTGATCCGTGATACTTGTGTGCAAGATTTACCGGGCCGTGGAGGAGCATTCCGTTGTTCCAAGGAAGGAATACAGAATGAGGTAGTTTTCCTTGCTCACCTTTCCAGAATTTCCAGCAAAACCTTAGGTTCTTACTCCTTGCTAATAACCTATGAATAAATTACGTTGTTACGAAGTCAGGCCACCACAGGGCCCGTGCCGTGTCTGTATTAAGATGTAAGGGTAAATAAATTACAACTTCTTTCCCCTTCCACTAATGTAAAGTCTCCACTGAGTTGGGAAAAGCTTCCGTTCCTCAGCTTTCGCTTAACTGTACGAATAGCGGAGAAATACTTGACTCAAAAAAATATCCTACGGAGCGACAATTTAAACAAATGAGATTTTCCAAAATATAAATTTACAACCCAATTTATAAAAATGCGTACATAAGGCATGGTTGATATCTAACCCTTGCCTCAAGCCATTGGAAACTTATGTTTATGCTGCAAACTCATATGATTTATAACTCATATATGCCCAGTATTATATAGAACAAGAAACTCGTTTGAAAGGAACTGAAGGTTTAGCTGTAAAAATAAAAACTGAGGCAGATATCTGTGGAAAATGATGTATCAGTTTTGAGTCCCATTCATTCGCTTTGTGCGTGTTTGCTTGGCCTTTGCCATTTCTTTGAGAACTCATTCTATCCGAAACTTTTTGTTCTGTTAATTTTAATTCAGAAGAGTGGGGGGAAATAAGTTGAGCAACAAATGGGGAGGACATTGTACTGGGTGAGCCATGAATGAGTGGATTTGACTTGAGGACACGCATACCCCCGTGCCAGTATTTAGCTCACAGGAGGAACATTTGGTGAGATGAGATTTCAGCAAGTGTTCTTTAGTTTTTTTTTTCGCTTGGAGCCTTTAAGCTGACGTGGAACGAAATCCTTTCGCTTTACTCTAAATGCTCTCGACTACAATTCCAAAGAATTTGACGACTGAGTGCACATTTGGTAAAAGGAAATTCGAATTCCTCACCGTCTTCTCCCCGCTCCGGGCCTTCATTGGCATGGCAAGCGGGGAGATCAAATTGAAAGTCTTTCTGTGGTTTATAAATCAGGAGTCTGCTCCCTCTTCCAGTCCGTCCGAGTCAAAGGATATGGAGATTTGAGTTTCTTCCAAAAGACTTTATTACTTAAACCAATTTTTATTCCTTTTGACATTTTCCATTCCCTCATTTAACTGTCATCCAAAATCCTCACCCCTGTCGTCAGCATTCATCTTTGTGTCTAATTATGCTTACAACTTTATCATACAAATGGAAATACAAATCAATCAAATCAATCTATCCTTTCACCAACATGTAAAAGTAATCTTTTTTCAATATAAAAATATAAAGAATATAAAGAATACAATATAAAGATTACATGGAGAAGAAAATCTCCATGCTACGGATTTATTTGGCCTACCTGCTTTTAAAAAGAACACAAAAAATCTGGAAGTAATTCAAATTTTTTTGTTAAAGAAAGAAAGGACAATAATAAAATTTCACAGCTTTGACCTGATTCTATGGAATAGTTCATTTTAATTTTAATATTATCGTGTTATTTCACTGTATTAGGCTGGAGTACTTTTGTACTGTTTGTTAGTTTATGAGACCAAATTACTTTGTCCTACATGGATGTCAACGGTGAAAGGTATGTGTACAATAATCATGGGGCTGCGCTGCATAATGCACGATTCCGCCTAAAAGTTTATGCAAGAAAGCTGCTATTGTGCTGGATTCAGGAACCAAATAGGAAGTTTATGATTTTGAGATAAATTTGAGGATTTGGATGGTGGAATTTAAGTATGTCGTTTTAACTCCTCATTTCAAGTATTATCTGCATCTTTTGAACTGGTTCCCATTTGTATTCTCTTTTTCCGGTGCCAACACTCACTCCTCCCACGGCTTTACTTTCTCCAAGCATCTCCTCCAACCCCACTAGAAACAAATATACTGCATCTTTTCCCCTAATCTTAAGTACTACGAAAGGGCGCAACTCAACCAAGAATTGATGTTAAACACGTTGAACAATGCACTCAAACCGTTTCTCCCCGTATGATTTTCCTCTGAACTATTCAAATAGAGCGTGCTCTTCCATACAAGTTTAATTTCTGCACGTCCCACTTTGTTGTTGTCCCGAGTACAATCCCCTCCTCTTATGAATCCTGGAAAATGTGAAAATTTATTTCAAACAAAGATCGATCCCAGAATACATAGTTTCGGGTAGCAACTTCGCCCGCATGTCTGTGGTCCCTGGAAAAGTGAATGGCTCTTCTTCCTCCGCACATAACTCAAGAGATTATCAATACAAACTTGAGACGTAAAACATTTTGAAGGGACTGGAGTGTGTTTTGGATTGTGGGAGATGGAAAAAAGAAATAGTTCAAATCCATATTACAGAATAAATAAAAAAGAGCCTCTATGCTCTGTCACCCTCCCATCCCATATGTACATATGTATATGGTCTTTGATAAATTCAACATTTATTTATGAAGATCCCTTGGAAACTTACTGGTGGGTTCCTGTAACTAGGACTCCTACCCACACGACTACGGGCGGGGGAATGTCGTTGAATTCCTTTCGAAAAGCACACGAAATGTAATTCAATTCTAAATCTTTATTACATCGCTCCGCTTAATGGTGCCAATGTTCTTGGGGGCGAGGAGACCTGAATAATGGCCAGGGAAGAACGATTTAGTTTTATGTCATGCATTGAATTTGATATATTTACACAGGAAGAAAACTGCACTTGAGAGACTACAAGGAATATTTTGAGTGATCCTACGGGAAACATGGGTTGTCACCATCTTTAATCTCCCGCGCCGCCCCTTTCCACAATGAGCGTTTCTCCCATCTGAAAAAAAAACCGTTCTCCTATAAACAGACAGGTAAAAGAAAGTTGGAAATCAGCAAAGCCCTTAACTTTCCCAGAATTGTGGGAAGGAAAGAATTGATGGGAGCTGAAGTCATGCGGTTAATTCCCTGGGCGAGGAGAGTAGGAGGAAAGGATTTGGCTTTAATGAGTCCAACGTCTGTTCGAATTAGTGTCACTCAAATAATGAGTGATAGAAATGTGAGTGTCGTGAGGCGGAAGAGATGAGTGTAGGCAGGCAGTCAGGTTGAAGACTTAGCGAAGGAAATCAATAATTTAATATTAAGAAGAGCCAAGGAAAATATTGAACTGCGCAGAGGATGGGGAGAAGGAAGGGAAAGCCAAGGGAACTGACCAGAATCGCGAAGGGAGAGAGGGAATTACATACACTTTGTGACCATTTCCATGCTCAATGTGTTATGTTGGTTCACAAGTCGGGGAGAGTCTGACTCGATCCTTTCCCCCTGTCACTTCATCCTCACACAAATTCCCTTTCAATAAAATACATTTCGGACACATGTCATTTCCAGGATTCCCTCCACCAAATTTAGGCGGCGTCAAAAGCCTCTGGGCTATTCAAACCTTCATCTTATGGAAATCCAATATTAATTAAGGCAACTCAAACCAATTTCATGGCTGGCATTCATGTCAGGCAGTGGTGAGAGGGGGGAAAGAGATTCAAAGGCACTTGGGTTGGAAACCGGATCAATTCATCAAAGCATTTCCAACAATACCTTCATTTTCTGAGCCATTCAACTTCTTATCTCGTTATGTGCTTTACTTGGGGATTCAAATCTAATTGTGCAAAAAGTAAGGCTAGGATTACTCACACCACGGAATAAAGGGAAAGTATCCTTTCTCCTTCCCCGTCGCCCTTCGCAGAGGAGTAAATAAGTTAACACCCAAGGCCATTGTTGTCTAATAATTATAATCCCTCCCTTTACATTACCCGATCCTTACCCGCATTAAGCCATTCCGAGTGCTGGGGCGAATGCTTAACATGCAAATTCACTAATGCAAGCTGGATTGCGAATTTGCATCCTGTAGAATCCTGGTGTAGCGTTAGCATTGGAAAGGCTTTCCTCTGGGAGTCAAATCAAATTAATGTTTAGTCTAATTTTGTGGACACCTGGTACCTAATACCCTCCGTTCTTCACCGCAGAACCTTGAGGACGGGTTGCTTTGCAAAATGTATAACTAAACACGAAGTAGAAGTGATTATTATACTTATCAGATATTTAAAATATTAGAATTAAAATTATTTATAGATTTATAGAAAGTTTTTATTTCCTCAATGATAAAAATAAAATAAACAAATTAAAGTAATTGTACTGTAAATTAAAGCGTTTAGAAGAATTGCCCTTTGACTGTGCTATTTATTAGTATCATGACCCTTGGTCTTTCTTATAGTTGTTCCGCGTAAATTAAAGAATGAGTGTAACAAAGGGATCGGGGTGTAATTCTGCTGAGACTAACAAAGTTATACTTGAGCGGAGTTCGTGGCTCGTGCGACTTTAATAAATCTCACGTACAAATGCCAGAGTCAGCCCTATGCTCAAATTCCATCATTCCATTCGGACTATTGTTCCTCCGGTCGATAGGATCCTTTGTTTTCCAAAACCCACAGCAAGTTTCAACAACTTGAAAACCACCCGAGTTTGGAATTCCTTCCTTCTATCAACTACACAACTTGACACACGGAATTAAAACTAACTCCTCAATCCACATTTAAACCAAAAGGATTTCACAAGTTTTGCCTAACCTCAACATATCAGTCCCGCTGATTAAATTGACAAAAAAAAAACAGCAAATGTTTTTCAAATGTGATTTACCAATTTTGGAATGATTGTGTTCTCCATGTAAGGGTGCCTCTGGTTACGAAAACTTAATCGTCGTAATTATAATTAAGTAGAATGCCCATTAAACCAATGTGAGTTGGTGACACGAAGAATTGCTTCCGCAGTGCAGATTAAGTGCATTCTATCTGCTTGAGAAGCCATAAAAGTTTGCAATAGATAAGGTGCTTGGCGTGAAAAAGGAGGGAGAAAGTCGGAGGGAACACGGGAGTTTTATGAGCAAGGTGACTCCTGTCACGCCTCACTGAGGGATCTCCTAATCCACATAGACTAGGTTGTAATATTTTCCAAACTCAATTTCTAGTCAGTCCCGCCCAACTGGAAATTTTGATACACTTTGAATTGAAGAAATAGCCGCATTACATTTCCCTTACAACTTCAGTCAAAATACGTTTGTTTATGATGGTGTCCGATCGAACCTACTTTTAACTAGAACTTAAAATAGCACACCCCCTATAAACTTTAGGAATAAATCAATTAAATATAAAATTGAGGACCCTATGCTGGTCTCCACCCTAGTCGGATTAATTATAGAAACTTTAAATATGCGTTTCCAATTATCTTTTCATTAATGCCTGAGGGAGGAGGAGTAGTCGGATTGCATTGGGTATCCACCCATATGTAAGTGTGACTCCCTGTGTTAGTAGGGAATGGATAGAGGATGAGGAATATTTAATTTGGAGTTGGAGATGAGGGACTCATAAGCTGGAGGCTAAAATTCCAAATCGGTATTGTGGTGTAAAGGAAAGGTTGGATGGGCGATTGGGATGATTTTCTTTCCCTCGCCCACCACGCCCGCACGCACGCACGGAGAAAGCCACGACTAAAGCAAGCGCTCAGCTAAAATAACACGAAGAGCTAACGGTCTCATTCAAGTAATTCAATTTCGGGAGGGAAAGTTTACTCTTTGGGACTTATCGGAATCGTTTATTTTAATAGAATCCATGTCCCCGTCGATTTTCATTTTAACAAATCGTCAACCACGTCCAGGAGTCCATCGGATCCAACGTTTCTCCACACAAAGTGTCTGATTTGTTTCTTGTCCTGCTATTGATGTATTGATTGCAATTCTTTCCCCCCACTCCCTCCCAAGAACTTCCAGCATGGAGCAAAGTAAATCTGTGACACTTGGTTTGTCTCGGTCCAATTTTTCTGAGAAGAAAACGTCTCTGCCGTAATAATAAGGTTTATCGATCACACATATCTGGAAGCTGCTGAGGAAGTCAAGTCAGGGAAGGCGACTCAAAATAAAATCACATCTTGCTATACGTACGTGCACCATTGTCATCTTCAGCCGGCCGTACCTACTCCACCACTGTTCTGTACTCCCGAACCTCGGGTTGACAAAAAAAAAAAAAGAAATCGGGAGAGAATTCAAAATGAAGATATAGTAACCCCTAAAAAACGCCAAAATTATTAGATGGGACTCTTTGACGAGTCCGGGAGTCTCAGGTAAAGTCAACTGAGCATTCACACCCCACACCACCCATGCATTTCAAATCCACTCCCCCCCCCCGTTCCCCGTCTCCCTTATCACTTTAATAGACCTGAGTCTGAAGCCAAATGGAAGTGAGGCTTTTCTCAAATTTCATTTGATCCCCTTCCTTTTACTCAACACTGACGAAGGAATCAACCACATCCTTACACATGAAGAGGCCAACTCCAACTCCATCCAAAGACGGGCACTTAGTCCCATGTCCCCCTTCCGTTCCACCTTCACACACAAACATATTCCTCAAAATCCTAAACTCATTTCCCCCTCTTCAGAGCCATGGAAATATCTCGTTATTTACAAAAAAAATTGAAGGTAAACTTTTGACAAATGAGATGAAGTTAAGAGTTCCTGCCTTCAATTCCCTGCTTTCTCCTAGGAAAGTTGTTCACAATGACCAAATAAATCCATTCAAAAAATAAGAGATACAAATATTTTGCATTCTGGGTTTGTGAATTGTAAGTAGATAAACGAGGCGACTTTATTTCACACTACAGCCAAGAGTGAAGTTACTCAGCCCCTGAGACTCATTTGAAAGTGTAGCGCGTAACGCACAATGGGATCCATTCATTGGAAGGTAGGACGGGACACGCATTGTGGATGCTGTAATTTGGTGGGAAGGGAAAGGGAATACCGTGGCTTTTGAAGAAAGTCCTACATACATTACATACATACATATACCCATCTCTCGGTTCCGGTATAATTTGAAAAGCTTTGACTCCGCTCTTTGGTGGAGCAGGTGAAAGGATGGATTCCATGGGCAGTCCTTGAGTTGGAGACAAAAGATAATGAGCCCGTTGGTCGATATTTCAACGAAACACTCACAACTTATGAAATCCTGCAACTTGAGGATTATAATGAGACTCCTGGTTTAATGATGGTTGTGGTTGAGTTGGGATCCTCGCCTCCACCTCCTTTTGGCCTGGGCTGTTGTGTGTGTGTGTACTGATTGAGTCCCCGTCCTCTTCATTTGACGCATGCACTTCTCCGTTCCCCGCTACACTTTCTCTTCCTCCGGACAGATCCCCTCTCCGTGTTTTCCAGGCACGGGATCCCAGTTACTCGCCGCACTCTCAGCGACGTACATTATTTCAAACTCCCCGGCTAAAGGAAGTCCCTTCCATCCAGCCACACTTATGAGTGCTATCGTTTAAACGAACCTGGACCAAGTTCAAACCCAAACAACTTTCTCTTCCCCTCACCACCGCCATGTCATTATTACTTCCAAAAGTCACTTCTTCTCAGTCAACCCATCTTATTCTCACTTACACAAAGTTTCCAACTTGTGCTTCTCCCCTTTCGTCTTCCGCCACCGGAAAACTTTGAAGGAAACATGACTCTTCCCCGCAATCCATTCTTCCTCCTCGTTTTTCTTCTCAGGGGTAAGTGTGATATTAACACCGTACGTTTTCTTAAGCTCTTCGTCTTCTCTAATTAGCGCCTCAGGCTCATAATCTAATATATAAGTTCGTGAGAGGTATACCCGGATTTTTTAAATCCGGGTTATACTACCCTGCCTCTGTCTTAACGGCCTGTCGGTTTCACCCATCGGCTTCAACGCACAGATTTCTAAAAAAAAAATCCTGTTGTGATTTGTGTGTATGAATGCTTGTTGTGAGACAGTACATTTTTTTTGAAATGTTGTCCTTGCGTGGAGAAAGTACAAGTGGCTAATAGTTTCCTGTACTCAAATAATGCAAGTTGGATTGAGTTGGAGTGATTGTACGGAGAAAGGAAAAGTACACGTGGAAGCGTAGAAAGGCGTGGAAGTAAAACCACAACAGAGGGACGGACACCATCCCACCCACGCAATGAGAGCCGAGGGAATAAAGTTTGGGTGAAAGTATTTTGAGCTGTTTGTATTGACAAACACGTGTAAAAGGAGGGGAAGGGATGTGGATTCCCTCGCATAAGCCATTGTCCCAATGACACATTAAAAAGAAACCTGAGGAAAGGGAGTGGGGCCCACATGCTTATGTGGTGCGGTGTGAACTATATCACTTTGTGAGGATTCGAAAGCCCCGGCTTGAAAAGGAGGAGGAAAACCATTACACAAATCGGTGGGAGCATATGGATTTCCTTTCCCCTTTGTATCCTTTCCAATTCAAATTTATTGCACACCGGCACCGGCCTCCTCCCCCGTGAGTCCGTTGACTCGACAAACTGTGCAAATGGAAGATAATGCAATCCGCTTGTTTATGCCACTAACAATTGAATTTGGCTTTCCGGGCCCCTTTGCTTGAGCGGACCCAAGGAGCGGCTTCCTAACCTAATCCTCCGCCAAAGCCCGTGTCACATTCTGTCAGTCCTAATCTTGTGTTTGTGTTGAAGGGCTGAGAGTCGAATGAAGTGGTTCACTGACTGGACAATTCACCCCAAAAATGGCTCCTCGACTTTCTCCTCCGGATTGTGGTCAGATCCCTTTCTCCCATTTCCCTCACAGCGGAGCCCCGTTGATTTGTGAAAGGATTCACTCAATTGAATCCCTTTCCCTTCCAATGTGGCTGTGGAGAAAGTGGAGAAAGTCCGTGTGGTGTCATAAGCAGACGACATTTTTATTCCCCATGAACCATATTTGGGGAACGGCTGCTGATTAGTGTCGGGGGACCCATACGGTTCAGGGTGAGAATTCCCTCATTAGGAAAGTAATTTTGAAAGGCTTCCGGTTTGCATTTAAATTGAGACAAGTGGAACGCCCCCTGGTAACTAAGCACGAAAAAAGGAGATACGTTTTCTCTTAATTGCGGGAAAGTACATTCCCCTCACTGGCAAGACGGAGTCGTCCACATTATTTTGTGGGATTTGCATTCCCTAGCAAATAAAATTTGAGGAAAAGGCAGCGGAGCGTGCTCCTATTCTCGAAATAATAAATCTGGTGCAAGTTATTCGTCCGGAGTTGTGGTGAGGATGGGAGTCGGATCCACTACAAAACTGAGGAAAGTACAAGGAGGATGAAAAGTAGTTTGCAGAGCACGCACCGGCTAGGCTCGGCTCTGGAGTAAAGGAAGGAATTTGGGAACTATTCGAGGGAAAGGACAACACATTTACATTAGGGACTTCTGTGTGGCTCGATAAGGAAATCCGAGCCTCCTTCCACGCTTCCAAACTTACGGTTTCACAAATAGAGTTCTCCAAGGGTGTCGGAGGAGGGAAACCCCTCCGAGGAGCAGAAGAAGAAGGAAAGTCCGTCAACCCATGACTAATAACTTGACAAAATGCGATTTTCGCATAATTTGAATAATAAAATACGACTACACTTCCTTGGCGGCGGTAGGACTCCTATTATCCTTTTCCACTTCCCGGGTTTTATTAAAATATATCGAGTGACAGCTGAAATCCAGCCATTCCGGTCCGCCGTCAAAAATCCGTCCTGGTTTCCACGTCAGAAACCCCAATGGATCTGTTCCATGTTATCCCTCTTCCGGTACATGTACACGTAGGGAGGAAGAGACTGTCGTCTCCTTGTCCTCTATTCCAGGCCGGAGAAAGCAACTACCGCAATCGGTTTGAACCAAAAACCCATTTTTAGCTGACGGCTCAAGGAAATGAGCTTAATTTACGTAGGAGGATACATCCAAAAAACAGGCAATTCTGAAAAATTACTTGCCGATTTGTCAATGGATCCTATAATCACATTGTTCAGACTTTCTCCAAATTTCCTTTCCCTCATTTGTCAGTCCGTCAAAGTTTGGATGTTTGTTTTTATTAGCCGCGTAAATTCAAATCAGGGGTTCTCCACTACCTCTCCGTCCCATCTTATAAATTGAGGGAACAGCCGACTAGCTCTCCGCGTGCCATCCTAATTCATGATCGCATATAAATTTTGTGGCCCTCCCCGTAGTTCTACAAAAACTCTTCCTAAAACGTTTTCATGTTTCGCCTAAAAGTCCAATTCATCAAATGCCCAGTGAAGCATGGGCGTAGTAGACGCGTACATACAGTACTAGTGGGCCAAGCCCCTCCAGTCCATAGAACCTGCCACCTCGTCCTCAGCTCCCATGATGTATTCCTTTTCCATTTACCACAGTGATGCATGTTAAGGACCAGAAGAAAGGGTTTCGGGGGGCTGAAACTACGAAGGTTCGATAATTGTTTTTAAGGAAAATCCGCCTCCAAGATGCAAACAACCGTGCATGCCGCAGTAAAACAATGTACTGTACTCTTTGTGTGGAGAAAGTCGTTGGGTTGGTTGTATGCAGAGCAGAGGGGAAGAAGGCTGGATTTAAGGTGGACGTGGAAGTGGAGTGGATGGGATGGCCAGGACTGAGGAGTGAGTGAATGAGATAGATGAGACTCCGGCTCCTGAAGTAACTGATATGGTTCCCCTATTTGGTTCCTTCGTCGGGCACGGATGATGATAATGCTTTGTGTGTGTGTGGCGTGTGTGTGTCGTTCGTCGTGGAAAAAGCTGGCTGGACTTTCCCAATGGCCCTTCCCGCGGTGAGGGTTTCCCAATTTCCTCTTCCGCCATAAACCGAAGGAAACAAGCGGGTGAAAGTAGACGGGGAATAAAGGTAGGAAGGAGGCGGAGGAAGAAATGCTTTTAGGAGAGAATAGGGGAACTGAAGCTGCAGAGATTAGTTGGCGCACTCCTTTCCTTTGACGACCCCTTGCCACGTTCGTCCATTCCCCATTCTTCCCGCCCTCCCCTCCACTACGATGGACCAACACAACAAACAAGGAAGTGAGTACACACGCTCCGTCCTCCGCGTGATATATGTCTCAGCACTTCCTCATCCTTTCACCTGGAATCTCCGATCCTTAAGAGCTCCGGTCCGTCCAACCTGCACATTCCATGCCTGTAATTATACTTCCGAGCCTGATTGTAGTGTATGTATGCTTTCACTCCCAACTTTCACCCTCCCCCCTTACAAAACTTTCTCTCATTTCTTTCCTTTTTCCAAGAGCTAAACACTCGGCAGCCCGCACGGATGAAGGCAGCCGCACAAGGGAAGGAAGGAAATGCGAGACTTCCTTGACCCAACCTCCTCTTTCAGCGTTTCACCGGAGCAAAACGTGGAGGGGCCGGTCTCTTGAGGGAAACTCCGTGTGAAAAATGAATCTTTGCGAGTTCGGGGCCCCAATCCCTTAATTCGCCCTCTTTATGTCCTCCTGTATCCCACTTTTAATCCGCGAAGCACGTCCCGTTCGTCTCCACGTACCTTCCCACTTTCTCCATCCCTCCGAGCTGTTAAACTCCAAAATCGCCGCATCCGTTTTATGTTTTAAGGGGAGAAAGACACGCCGGGAGACATTTATGCAAGGCGGGTACTCACACATGCACTACATGGCGGGTATTCCGCTTTGAATGCACAGAAGGTTATAAACACAAAAGTGACACAATCGTGTTTGTGTCCTGGTGTGGATTTCCCGCCCTTGTACTTGCTATTCGTAAGTCAAGGGAGAGACAGCTGTTTTGGACGAATCAATTAGGAACAGCTTTTCGCTCCGGACACAGGGGGACGCGGATCTATCGATTAAATTACATTTATACATACATGAGTGTAACTAGTAGGACTATGGTGTTCCTCCTTGGAGGCAGGCGAAGGACTGGAGTCCATCCATTTGAAGCTGGAAGGGAAATCTATATGTGGAAAGGGACTTTGGAGAAAATCCTGGGTGGCTGGGCAAACGATCCCACTCGCGCCGACTTCCAGGCCCGGACTGGACAGATAAATGGAGAACTGGAATTGACAGGTTGAAGCCCCTTTCAGAAAGAACAATTAAGTGGAAGCCGTATGTCCTCCCTCGTATGTTCACGTTCACCCGTTCTCCACACACACACAGGCCAGTTTCCCCAACTCCAGGGCCCAGAGGGAAAGTCAACGCCTCCACTGCTTGTGCTTTCTCCGCTTTCTCCCACCGCGGGGAAAGGAGCCTTTCCACCCAGTTTTCCTGCTGGAAAATAATATTACTCGAAGGTGTGAGAGCCGCCAGCAAAATATTTTTTGAATCTCGTGCTCCCTGTGTTAGGAGTTTGGAAACCAAGCCGAGTCAATCAATTTACCGGGGAAAGATTAACTGGATGGCAGACGGGCCAGGCAACCTGTAAATTCCCGCGCGGCACGCCCCGAAAGGGTGAAATCCGACCCGGCCAGGGCAAGGATTATGAGCGACGGGGATAAAGGAAATCTAACCGTCCGTGCAGCTGCCGTTTTTAAGCCATTCAAGCCCCAGCCATGATTTGATGAATGAAGCTGGAGTGATAAGGGAATTTAATTTTCTAAGAATAGCAGGGAAACGAGCTGGAGACATGCGAGATAATGAACATTTCAAAGTGTGGGTGCATTCGACGTGGGAAATCCAATTTTAAATTACGTCGGATCCATAAATATGTTTTGTGTGTAATGTTTTTCCTTTGAATTAAAAGGGTGGAGGGATTTCCTTTCTAAAAATGAATAAAATCCAAAATCCCTAATCCCTGGTCCCACGATTGGACCGGAGACTCCATCAAATTAAAAAGGATGGTGGATTCTTGAGAAGTCTCCTCACATCTCTGTCTGTTCTTGTGTTCCTCCACAGGGTTTGAATGTATGAATTATTTGGAAGGCCCCACGTTTATTGAAGAGCCACCAGCCAAAGTTGAATTTTTGAGTGAAACTGGGGTTCGGATCAACTGTAGCGCAGGAGGAAGGCCCGCTCCTCAAATTCGGTGGTCTGGGGCTCAGGGCTCTCCTCTCCTGGACGTGCCTGGCCTCCGCTACACTTCCATGGACGGAGCCCTCATTTTTTCACCATTCCCGGAAACTGAATTCCGACCCGACATCCACATGTCAATATATCAGTGTCAGGCGGCCAACTCCTTTGGAACCATCCTCAGCGTGGAGGTTCATGTCAGAGCAGGTCAGTCATAAAATTATATGGGGATCTAAACACTAGTCCAAATCAAAATATCCCAATCCTTTTAAGCCGCATGGCTATGGAGATTGTAGCTTAGAAAAAAAAACTCTGTTTTTATGCTCACCCCGCACTCGTGCATAAAGTCCTTTCCAAAATTTTACAGCGCATCCTGTCCCGACCACATCACACCCGCAAATTATGTGTCTGCTACGAGAAAGCTTTCACCCTGCGTTGACTTTGCATTAGATTTTGCACAGCCACAGGCCCCCAACTTACGTGCAAACAGCTGACAAATAGTTAAGGGGGAAAGCATCCCATAATTTGCAAAGTCATAACAAAGGGGAAGGAAAGGAAACCAACTGTTACCGCGCGCGGGGACCCGGGATGGGTTCAAGGGCCTTTTGTGTCTCATTTGGGAAGATCCAGGCTTGGCCCACGCCTAATAAACCACCGACTATGTTAATGTATGCTTCGTAGACCGATTTCCTTGTTTCCGTCATTCCCATGCCAGGGACTGGTCGGGAATTCCAGATGGTTGATCCGGTTGAAGGAACCCGTGATTTTATGATTTCCCCAGTGCTCCTCGCAGCAGCTCCGACGTCAAGTTTTCCATACAAATAATCTTGTGGCCCCCAATCAAAAAACAAATAGCGGAATGAGGGATGTAATTCCCCTCATTCCTTCTCCGCGCCTTATTTCGGAGGCAAAGCGAGACGAGGGATCAAATTTCAATATTATGATTAGCATTGGGGAATTGACACAAATTTTGCGAGGAAGGATGCTCCTTGCCATGCCGTGCCATGCCGCACCAGGCCGTGGCTGGTTAATCCCTTTGAGAAAATCCTGTCTTCGACATCCAACGACTTCCTTCACCCGCGGAAGAGTCATATAAGTGCAAATTGTGGGGAGACGCCGCTTCTTGGTGGGCGGGGAACATGATTTTCCTTCAAGACACACTCGTCCTGTGTGAATGACGGACCGGGCTTGTTTTGAAAGAGGGGAGCGCCTTAAGAAAATCTGACAAGGACAGGTTCTGAATATATTTGAAGATGGTGGTGGGTTTCATAGCAGCAGTTCTCACTTCCTTCTCGGATCCGTTCCACATTATTCCCTCCTATCAGACTCACGCCCTATTGACTTCCTATTGATATCTAGGGGGTATCCAATGACAGGGAGGCAGTCAGACCTGATTCTGGATTCAGTTCGCAATCCTGATTATTTGTACGGTTTCCCCGTATCAAATCAAGGAGAATTTGAATAATCGAATTGAAATTACAGTCTCGACACTATACTACGCGGATTCCCCTATTTAAATATTGTGGACTGGGGGATTCCCTAGAGTGGGAATCCTGGATTAGGTATTCTTGGGAAGAAGTTAAGATGTCAACGAAGGCGAGGCGAGAGGAAGGATGGGCAAGATTTTGTTGGACTGCCGTATGGCATGGCCATGGCTGCAATACAGAAAATGAAATGAGAGAGAGATGCAAAGAAAAAAAAAGAAAAGAATGGGGCTTATTGATTGATGCAAGGAATACAGTAGTGGATCCTTTACTATTGGAAGTGGCGGGTTTTTGGAGTGTTAAAAATGTGGTGGAAAAAAATAGGCTGGCATGCCTTGAGCCGCCGTACCGCCGTACTATGCCGCAAGGGATGGATTGGGATATTGATTAATAATTACCAAACGCTTAGTGTACTTCATTATTCATTCCATCAGGGAAGCGAGTTCCGTCCGCCTTTTCCCAGCACTTTATTTTCTCTGATATTAATTTTCCTAGCCCCTGTTGAAGAAATTCCCATATTTTGTACGTATTAATGCGGAAGCAATTAGGTTGCCGAAATGTGGGATGGAGAATTGAAGGATATAATTGACATTACGCCACAGGGTAAGGAGAGGGCAGGGGAAAACAAAATACAATCTCCTTCCGAGGAAGCGGGAAAAAAAAAGCTTTTAATTGCATTACACTAGACGGTCTTAATCCAGGCACTAACGTATTTTGAGGTTTCCAGGATTTTCTAATCAAATTGATGGGTAGGGCAATGGAAGGGCGGGAAGTTGAATAAATGTTTATTAATACACCGTGTTACACAATTCCTTTGTGGGAAGTAGGGCGGGAGGGACTTAGGATTTTCCTAGGAAGCAAGTCGTCTAATCTGAAGGAATGGAGAAAAACTGAGATTCCTCCCAACCTCACAACAAAGGGGGGGGGGCCAGGCGTATGGGTCCCCTGCATCAACTTATACAAATGACGGCCAGAATGGCGGATGGCCGACCCCTTAATGTTCCAACGAAACCCGGGAGTTTTATACTAGGAAATTATTTAAATTTTGAATATGAAATTTTAATGATCGCCTTTGTGGGGAGAGAAGGACGGAGTGGGGGGAATGAGAGAGCTGTCCTCCGGAAAGCTGAGGAGGAATTATGCAGATTCCCAGTACTATTCATCTTGAAGGAGCATTTTACGGAATCGTCATTTGCATTGCGGCCTCGTAATCTGGGCATCCAAGGCTCCCCCTTTCTCCCTCAATAATTCATTGTGTCAAGTCCCACTCTCAAATTCTTATAATTTGAATTAAAACATTCATTCATTAGGAAGGGAGGGAACAAAAATAAAATACATGGTCTGTGCGTCATGGAAAATTCTTGAGCCATGCGTCTTCATCAATTAAAATCCGTGGGAATGTGACTTTCTTTTGGGCTTGGAAGGGATTTAAAATTGTGGTTTTTGTTGCAGTTGTGAATCAATACTTTGAACCTGAAGTGCCTGATGTGAGAGCTTCTCTGGGTTTCTCTGCCCTCCTGGAATGCGTTGTGCCAATGTCCGTTCGAGATTACGTGAAGGTTTCGTCTTGGGATCGTGATAAGTCATATCCCATCTTGAAGTCTGACAGCAAATATCATATTTTACCACAAGGACAATTGCTGATTTGGCAAGTTTCCACAGCGGAGGTCCACAGCAGTTTCCAGTGCCAAAACCATTCATCGCATATCTGGACAAATATCAGTCAGTCCACCAGGCAAAATTTATGTGACAGGTAAAGCCGGAAAGGCTCCGGGCCAATCAGCGTCTCTTAACAATCAAATCCCGTTCCTCGTCTTGGTCTCTTATTGTTATGAATTTAATATTCAGTTGTGTAAACCAAGTGGAATCAGCAACAAAAATTGAAAAAAAACATTTCCTATTTGGTGATATTTGACTTTCCCTAGTCAAAATATTCCTTATTTCCCCCCTGTCTTTTATATAAGAGCAAGTGAAAGCAATTTCACATATGTAGAGCCAGGAGGTAGGCTAGGCCATGAGTCAGGATCAACTCAAATTTAAGACAGATTTATTGAAGAGCCCCTTCCTACCCCCTCCACCTCTAACCCCACATAATTCATGACGTTAAACTAAAAGTCCTTACTCCGAAGGCTCTACTCCATCGCGCACAGCGGGTGAAAGCCCTTGGAGCACGTCACGTTCAGTAGCCCTAAAAAACCACAGTAAAACTTCAATACCTGATTTCATAGCACATAAAATTACACAAAGCAATTTTGACGGGTCTTAAATACACAGNCGCACAGCGGGTGAAAGCCCTTGGAGCACGTCACGTTCAGTAGCCCTAAAAAACCACAGTAAAACTTCAATACCTGATTTCATAGCACATAAAATTACACAAAGCAATTTTGACGGGTCTTAAATACACAGAGGGATCAGGTGAGGCGGCGCGGCGGGGCGGCGACGAGCGTGGGAAGCCAGACGCAAAATACACGAGACGCGTGCCTGTCTTGAGGCAAGACTCCTAGCCCTCGTTTTAATTTGCAATGAAATACGCAATCCAGTTAGACCAAATTATTACCCTCACCAGACACACAAATCACATTAGATTCAAGTTTACAACACATTAAAAATAGAGCTAGTTGGGGGAAAGTATCCATGTGAGTTGTAATTGGAATTCAGGGAGAAAGCAGTAGTGAAAGAACTACGTATGTACGTACATATGCCATGGTGAACGGATTTCGTTGGCCAATTGTGCTATGCTATGCTATGCTGTACGTACGTAGTGTTCCGTATCATCCTGCACGTAGGATCAGATGGACCCATGATTGCAATTCCCTGGTCGAGCCTGGAAGCATTTCCACGCTCCCTGATTTCCTGCCCACTCCTCAACTTGGCAGGCCCTGAAGGTTTTTTTGGGGGGGCGTGGGGAGGAAGTCAATTGTCAATTGATTACAAATCAATTTGTTGCTTGGGTTACTTCCATAAACGCCACTTCATTTCATTCCCCTTCGTGGAGCACACTGCTCAGACGGACGGACGGAATGGATTTGATTGGGATGACCATACATTACATACATACAATATTTCCCTCTCCATAATTCCACGTTTCATCTCCTCCAGATTTGGAGGGAGCAAGTTCTCCCAAGTTTCTCTTCAAAACACAAAATCTCATAGTCCAGGAATCCAATCCACTGGCCATGCTTTGCTTGCCCAGTGGCTACCCAAAACCGAGCATCAAGTAAATTGGCTAAAAATAAATAAATTTTCTGTATTGGATCCGGAGGTTGTTAAAATAATGACAAAATTAGGTGGTTCAAAAAATCCACATCTGGTTTATCAGTCCTAATCGAGTCGACGTCAGAGGGGAAGGACGGGCCCGGGATTCAATTACGACACGGAGCACTCTTCATCAATTTTGCAAGGCTTCGAGATGGAGGGACCTATCAATGCAATGCGAGTAACATCCATGGAAGTGATTTGATGGAGGTGAGGTTTGGAAACCAGTTAGCCGAGGGTTCCGGAGGGAGGTTGATTCAAGGAGCTTTGCTTAATTATTTACAGGTTTACTTAACGGTGCAATTACCTTTGACATCAACTCTCAAACCGGAGCGGCAAACTGTGGGTGTGGGCCAAACGGCTCAGTTCCATTGTTCAACGTCAGCGACGGAAACACTTTGGCTGAAGGATGGAGTCAGCACTGAGGGCTGGTAGTTTGGGTGGTCGTCTCAGATTTATTGATTTGCTTCGCATTCAAATCACGGATGTGAGAAGGGAAGACCAAGGGGTAATTGAATTGTATTTTTGACTTATGAGTTGGATTCCTGAGCGTTAATTGTGGATTTTTTTAATTTGTAAGATTTATCAATGCTTGACAAAAAATGACTACGAGAGCAAACAAAAGACTGCACAGCTGTGGGTTGGAAAAGGTACATTAAGAAAAATGTAACATCAAAAAGTTAATGGAGTACTTACTGCCCGTGTGCGTGTGCAAAAAAAAACGTATTAGTGGTTGTTCCGCTAGTGTGGATTTGCAATTCATTAAATGCCCTATCACCATTTTAGTGGAGGAGGACGTGGCGAAAAAAAGAAATTTAATTATTTTGCACGTAAGAAGTTGAGAGGTTGGGTGGGATTCATTTGCAGGAAGGAAATGTGAAGGAACGGATGTTGAACTTATTATAAAAAAGTTAACTCGAGGTAGATTGAAGGGAAGTAGGTGTGTGTGTGTAGGGTTGGAGTAGTTGGAATTTGGTGAAGAAACAAGGGACCACTTCTTGATTTACACTTCTAACTTCTGGAGCATTAAGTTTTGATTTCTGCGGAGAGGGGGGAAAGGACGGGTAGAGTTTTGGTTGTGACTCGTGGAGTGCGGGGTAGGATTAATTTGATCTCCAATCACTGGTCCGGAGTGGAAGTGAAAGTTGGAACGACTTTCTTTCCCCTCCCGCCCTTCCTTGTACAGGGGAAAGGAAAGAATTCATTCTGTGGGGGGAGTTTAGTGGACATCCTCCATTCCCCCGTCTTTCCCTAGTTAGCTAAATTGTAGTTTTTGAACAGAAGTCCTTGTAATTTTTCCCCCTTTTCAATAAAGAGTGGAACTAGTCGGATGGGAGAGACAAATTGAATGGGTTAATACGGACGTTAGTCAACCCTCGGGAATCCAAGAAGTAGAGAGCCTGTTCAAATCCAATAAAGAATTATTTGAAGCGTTCGCATCATCTGGGATAATAAAATCAATGTGTTTCTCAACCAAAGACATTTTATCCGCCCCACCGAGGCCCCACAACCGTCGACAATATACAGTAGCAATTCTATTCTTTCTCTTTCTTATATCCCATTCACCCACACATGGCTGTCAGTTAGGTTGGATCTGACAGACGAGTAGATATTTCATCTGGATCCCAAAGCATACGTTACGCACAGGAAGCAGTATTCCATGTATCTCAATCCCAACATACCCGGGTGTCATTCATAAAACAATCTTCTTCTTTTTAAATCCATATTTAGATTCAACATTGGTTTTCAAGTATAAATTTATTAATCAAACTGTTCAGCCCATCCAACAAGTGTCACTCCGATGTAGTGTATCTGAGCAAGTTAAATGGACATGGACATTGGACGGTATAAAATTCCTTATTTAAATTTTAGTTTCGTAATTCAGTATATCTAAATACGTGTACAAATTGTTGCAGGGTATCCACTTCCGGCAAGTGACAGGTTGGATTAGTAGTTGATAAAATATGAAGTCAATTAATTATTTTATGTTAATTTAATATTAATATGATACCCAGATTTCTACTTGGACACTACACAAATGTGTACGGAGACGTCATAAGTCACGTGAATATCACATCAGTCAGAAATACGGATTCTGGTATGGTATTTTGAATGCTTTAACCTAAATTATTTTCATCTCCTCTAAAACGCATTCATGTAGGTGAGTACGCCTGTGGAGCCGAAGGGAGAGGCGGGAAGATTATTCATGCAGGTTGGTAAACCGTCCGTATAATTGTAAATGTTGATGCGGAAGAGGGGCTCCGTCATAAAAAGAAAAAGAAAAGGAAAACATATTCACCGGGTCTAGGAAATTATTTAAAGAGGGGAGTAGAATAAAGTGAGAGACAAACAAAAGATTGAGAGCGGATTTGTTGTTTTATGGGTAGTGAGCACAAAAAGGAATGAAGTTATAAATGTGTGTAGTGACAAGTGAGTGGCTGGGGCTCCTGAAGGCGTGCCTAGGCGGAGGTTGTACGTGTTGTAGGGCTAGGGAAATCCGCTCAAAGAAACAAACTAAAGGGAGCAGTTCCACTTCCATACCATCCCGTTCCCTGTAAAGCCACGAAGCTAAAAACTTGAACCGAAAAAGCAACCGCGTCTCTCTCACCATCAAAGTGAAGGATGCTGGGACAAGGCACACGCCACGCGGGATGCGGAATAGATACGTTCCCCTCCCTCCTACTCACTCACGGGACCATAATCGAGTTAAGCTAAAATAAACTCGAAGAAAGTGGCCTTTGATGGCAGTTATGGGAAATTCCCATCCTCCTAAACTTCCTCCCGTCGAACATTCCACTTATTTACTATTTGTACCAGTAAGGATAACTCCAATAATCATTGATGGTTCCTGACCTTTTCAAACGATTTCATTAAACTTTCACATCTTATTTGTAATTGCTCACATTCGGTCCACTTAAAGTCGCTTTTCACATATAATAGTTTAGTTGGCAACATGGAGTGCATTGGATGGACACACGGATATGGGCTATCCTATTTTTCATTCAATCCTTACAAGCAATTTACCAAATTGGCTGTGAAGCCATTTCCCTCCATACATACTACATACAGCTCTAGGATTCAGCCCACTCACTTGCAGGCATGGATCCAGGACAAAACGATTAGCAGAAAATTGTGGCGTTGGACAGAATTAATCATATTTGATTGATTATCCCTGCTCCTTGCCAAATGTAATGTATTGCAGTCTATGCCGCCACCGTCATACATACAACTTCGAGTTCTCCTAGGCTAAATATAGCATTGAGGGTATGGCTTACCAAGAGAAGGAACTAAAAGCTGCGAAATCCCTAAAGTTCAAAACAAAATCCTAATTAAAATTCTGCTCGCCCGTAGTCGCTAACTGATTTATCATTTGCAGGTCGACTTAACGTGTACGGAGAACTCATGGTGAGACCGATTCCGGACATTCTGGCAGTTGGTGGCCAACCACTTAGAATCACTTGTCCAGTCGGGGGTATAAATTACATTACAAACGCTGACTCACTTTACAGTCCAACTCGCTGAGACTTGACTCCTTTGTTTTCAGGCTACCCTATTGATGAAATTACTTGGCATAAGGGTAAGGGCAGTTTGGATTGAAAAACCTACGTAACGTACTTCGTTAGCTAATGACTTTGTTTGAACTCCCCTTCAAAAAAGATGGGGAGCAATTGCCGGTGGACCCAGCACGTCAGCGCCTAGTCGGTTTCAAGGAGAGTACACTTGTAGTGGAGAAAGCGGAGAAAATCTCGGACTCTGGTGTTTACACATGTGTGGCACGGCGTTTGGAGCAGACTGCTGAGGGATCTGGAACAGTGAATGTTAAAGGTAAAATAGTTAGCGGAGGATACAAGGTAGGATTGATTGGAACTTATCAATGAAGTTTATTAAAATCTTGCGTGTTATTATATGATTTTACGGTAGTTATAGAAAATTACATACCATATATTCACAAATTATCAAACTTAAAAAACACAAACCAAATATTAAGGGGACTTACTCACTAGCGAGCTGGCACTCATCCGGCTTGGAGGACTTACATTAGTGACAGGAGGAATTGAAATGACAACTGAGTGAAGCAAAGGAGTTGACTACATGATTGATTTCAGAACCACCTGTAATCACCAAGTTTTCCTTTCCAACTCTGACGGAGGGAGAAAGGGTCTCCGTGACTTGTGTGGTTCGGAGTGGAGAGGTGGATTCGATTGAATGGGTCAAAGACAACGACGACACCCTCGTAGGCAGCAACACGACTAACACACTCAGTTCCATAAAAATATCCATTCATCACATGGACAATTTTAGTATCTCACTCAGCATAGCTCACCTTCAGGCTGATGTCCACAATGGGAATTACACTTGTATTGCCAGGAACAAATTCTCCACTACAAAATATACCGCTTCCCTAGTAATCACAGGTACTTTTTGCTCTTCTGTCATTCGGGTTTCCTTTCCTCCTTCGGTTTATCCTCATTTCTCTCTCCAAACGGAGAAAGTTAGAGAGAGTGGAAAGGGAAATTGAATGACTGGGACGACCAACTTTACACACCACGAATGCTTGAACACTCGACAGCTGACAGAAACATTACAATGCGCAGAGGAGTAAATATTAATGGGCTAAATAAACAGGCACAAATCCACGCAGTAACAAAGCCAAGACATGGATACTTAATAAACTCACGGGTTTCAGTGTCAGATGTACGTACGTACGTAAACAGGAATGAGTTGGGCCTTAATTTTGTATTGAAATCCCTCTTCAGTGCGCCCCAGGATCTCCCCATTCTTTTTTGATGAGAACATAATTGAAGGGATGACTTCCGTGGAAGTCCTGTGCCACAGCCAAGGTTTGGACGGGGATGAGTTATACATACTATGCTCTCCGGGAGAAAGTTGGTCATTAACGATAGACTCTTCAATTTATTAAGGTGACGAGCTATTATTTCAATGGTACAAGGACGGGGGTAAACTAATGGAGATGTCACACGCCGGAATTAAAATCAGTAATTTCTCCCCTTTTTCCACAATCCTAACGCTCTCTAACATTTCGAGTGATATGTCCGGAAATTACACTTGCGAAGTATTTAATGGTAAAGACAGTCGAGATGTATTCACGACCCATCTCCTCGTCAAGGGTAGGTCCAAGTATTTTGAGGTTTTCCGCACTCACTTCTTCAATGCACTTCACCAAGAAACCTCACCAGTCTCAAGATAAGACAGTCATCTTTGTCTAAGTCAACCCAATCGACAATCACAGTCATAGACATCCAACCTAAATAATTCCCCAGTCAATGAATCCCCTTCAGGCAAATCACTTCTAATGTAATCACTTCTTCTCAGTTAATGTAGTTTCCCGTCGTAGGTTGGTGAGGTTTCTACATCAAATCCAATTTCACCGTGCACAATGTTCCACAGCACAAAGCATCAGGTTATGGCATGTAGCATCTTCACTTTGCCCTAGTGGTTAACACGCAGCAGCAGCAATAAGATTCTACATCAGCACTAAATCCCTGCAAACGCAGTAAGTTAGGAGCCAGGGCTTAAAGCACATAAGCACTTAAGGCAATATCATAGGTTAGGAGAAAGCAAAGCATGGGAGAGATGCACCGCACCCACTTGCACATCAGACAACTTTATTTCGGGAACCCACATGGAATAATTGAGTCATTGTGGAATTGCTTGTCACAAAATAAGCAAGCCCACCCGTATGCACCTCGCAACTCCGTCAGTCTGCACTTGCATGGCTATTAAATTTTGTGAATGTTTTGTGGGGGGAAGCTGTCGAGTGTGACTGGCTGGCTGGGAATTGGCACAAAGCACCCCACTCGTAGCCGTACAATTGCTTCATGATCCTCAGTTGTTTCTTACTTATTTAGTGCCACCCAAGTTTGTTGCAGAAGGACCGAAGGATCATTCTGTTCCGTTAGGGACCTCTTTGGCTGTTAGCTGCCAAGCAGATGGATTTCCCAAACCAACAATAAAATGGCAACAAGTTGTGGGTATGTGTACATTACATTTCTTGCACTTGACTTCTTCCCCTTCCGTACATGTACATAGTCGTCGTAGTACACACAATTCCATTCCATTCCATGTTATGTGAATGGGAAACATTCCAGGGAACTTGGATAGCAAGGAGTACCGGGATATTGGCTATCGAACACCGGGCATCATTTCTACACAGAACGGAAGCCTCCTCTTCAACCATGTGAAAAAGGATCATGAAGGGTAATTTACCTTATCTCCTATGCATCCGTGTGGAGGATTTGACACTTGTGTAATTGGATTACGGGAATAGATTTTATATCTGTGAGGCGAGCAATGGGATTGGACCTGGACCTGTCAGGAAATTAATACGGGTGGCTGTTAACGGTAATGCATTGGGAAATTAAAGAGTACTGCTTTGAGAGCAAATCGGTGTTCCAAAGTTTTTCCTTTCCTGGATGTGTGGGTGGATTTTAGTCATGGCCACAGAAGTTATCGTATACAGATTTGGAAATGCTTGCGAGTTTTATTATTTGCACACCTCTGCCAACTGCCGTCCAAAAATAGACGTTTTTCCCCTTTAGCATTTTGAAAAGAGGAAATTTGTCTGGGCATTTTGCATGCTAAAAATATTGATTATTTTGGTTCTGGAATTATTAAGCTTCCAATGTGGATTATAGTCCTTATTTTGCAGTAGATTATTGCATCAAGGCTACAAATTTATTTACAAATTTATTTATTCATTAAGAACTGGAAACGTTGTTAATGTTTGTTGGTTTGGAATGCCGATTCCTTAGTTAGAATTCTAAATTGAGAGGCCAAACTGACTGGTTATTGTTGTAATTAGCTGCCCCAAAAATTAAAAACCGGTCTCTCAAAGAAGTCGTTCGAATCGGAGAATCAGCTAAACTTGTATGCAGAGCGGAAGGAGATCAGCCAATCAGATTCGAATGGCGGCTCAGCGGATTCCATTCTGATTTGAGTCAAGATTCAAGGTTTAAGTTATTCCCCTTAAATTTTCCCCATAAAAGGAGCTGCCATTTTTACAGAATCCATCCCAACTCTTTTGCAGGTACTCAATAACCAATAGCTCAGCCGATATGTCAGAACTACTCATTCGAAAGGTTGGAAATAGTGACGGTGGTCAATTTGAGTGCATTGTCAGTAATGCATTTGGGAAG
This sequence comes from Orthonychiurus folsomi, assembly GCA_036851895.1. Classification (NCBI taxonomy): domain Eukaryota; kingdom Metazoa; phylum Arthropoda; class Collembola; order Poduromorpha; family Onychiuridae; genus Orthonychiurus; species Orthonychiurus folsomi. The sequence goes on from JAAXYW010000190.1 coordinate 40,694, forward strand.
GACAGCATAACCATTTTTGTTATTGGGCAAGGTACGGCAATTCGACCTTTTCAAATTTTCCAATAGATTGAATCTCCTCACTTTGATATGTCCCCCCTCAACCTTAACTCAACAGAGAAACCTCACATTCCTCAAAATTTCCGAGTTAGTGAACGGGCATCACGGTCATTGAGTTTCTCATGGACAGCACCTCCGGAATCCAGCCAAGTTTTGGAATTCATCATATCATACCAGGAAGTGGTGGCGGGTGAGTTTCAATTAATTTTGTCCCATCAAATACTTTGTTCATTTCCGGTGTTTTGGATTCTCAGATGCATCTGCAACGGATTCAAGGAGGAAGTCGGTTCCTGGCGACGATAACTCAGTCACAATTCCAGGTTTGAATTTCTATTCCTCAGAATTTTCACAAGTCTCACACGTCACGTCCGTAACTTCAATTAACTTTTAACTTTTGTGTAGGGCTGCTCCCGTTCACTTCGTACATGTTCCGTGTAAGTGCAAGGAATCAAATTGGTTCATCTGAATTCAGTGAATTTGTCAAGGTAAGTCTTACAATGACAAAATACATAATTAATTCTATTGAAACCATACAACAATGTTGTATTAATTACACCCCACTACAACCGACTACAGGCAACAACTGGAAGTGAGGCGCCGACCGGGCCTCCATTGGAGTTATCCGTCATTGCCGTGTCAGCAACGGAATTGCGGATCACTTGGAAAGAACCGCCCAAGGAACACAAGAACGGAGACATCATGGGCTACTTCTTGTATTACAGGAGGCACAGGTACACAAATTGACGAAGGACAATAAGGATGGGGTAAACGTTTTGACTTGATTTCCAGTGATGAGGTGTCCACTGAGAGTTGGACCAATCAAACCGTGCACAGTGATGCGTCCTCCATTGCTGTGAGCATTGGGGAATTGGAAAAATTTACAGAGTACGATGTAGTCGTCCAGGCGTTCAACAAATTGGGCTTGGGTCCAAATTCCACTATTGTCCGTGGGGTCACCAGGGAAGACGGTACGAAATGGAATGAGCTAAAGGAGTAAACTGAGATTGAAAGTCCTTCCTCGTTCCAAACACGCACACACGCATCTAAACATTCCTTACACCCGTTGAAATCTAATAAGACATTACTTCAGCTTAACAAGGAGTAAAAGCAGGTAGATAGATACAGGGGGTAAAGGCTCGGGCTGGCTGGAATTAAGCTTCATGAACAAATCTTCATTTTGGAAGCCGTAAATGGGTTCCTTCACCCAATAAAACTACCATCTTTGTCCTTAAATCTTTTAGAATGACACTACAGGTGAAAGAAGACTGATAATTAATGCCGTTACTTTGGTCTTGCTGTTTCCTTGGTGTGGCTTGGTATAATGAATTAGAATTATTATTTATACAGTTTCCAGTGCTCCGCCCAAGGAGGTCTCTTGTTCTCCACTCACATCCTCCAGCCTCCAAATCAGTTGGCAACCTCCACCGAAGAAAAACATTCATGGGATCATTCAAGGCTATCGTGTCAACCTGGAACCCGTGGAGGATGATGACAATAATAATAACAGTTGAGAGGATTTAACTACAATATTTTACATTTGAAAAATATATTAAATAAGTATTGTAACTAGATTTTGGGGAATTGGAGTCCAAAGCAACCGGCCTTGTCACAGTCATCCATGGTTTACTTCATTATGCAAATTACAGTGTACAAGTTTGTGCGATTACGGGTGCTGGTGAAGGTAAGTTGTCTTTTGCATGTGCTAATAAGTATTTAATTGATTTTTAAATAAATAACTTTACACGCTATGGATATATTTTAACAGGGGTACAAAGTGCCATTATTTACTGCAGAACAGTGGAATCAGGTACGTCACTTTAAAGCAAAGAAGATTGTGGGATTTTAAAAAAAATAGTTCTTGAAAAGAAGGCGTTATATTAATTTCAGTGCCGGAAGCACCATCCGCCATCAAAACCGTCTACAAGCCGAACAGTGAATCAATGATAATAAGCTGGCTCCCTCCGAAGAGATTAAATGGACTTTTAGCAAAATACCAAGTGTACATTCGCACCATGGAGCACTCCTCGGGTGTAGAGATTAGAACTTTAAAACGAACACTTCCGCCTCACTCCTTAACATTTGAAGCCAAGGATTTGAAAAAGCATGAGAAATATGAGGCTTGGGTAACAGCTGAGACTGGGGTGGGAGAAGGGGCAAGTTCTCCTCGTGTCACCTTCTCGTTTCTTAATATTAGTAAGTCATTTAGGCATTGGACGATGACATAAAGTGATAGAAAATTGTATTTTAAAAAAAAAATAATTAAATTATTTGTTTAGTTCGTACAACACTGATTGCCTCATTTGGTCGGATTATTATGAAGCCTTGGAAGACTGATATTACCCTTCCTTGTGTAAATGTAGGACAACATGTAGTATGGAAAAAACATGGTCAAAAAGTTTTGGAATCCCAAAGGTTACAATTACAAATAACATTACGAATTGTAGTTCTGAAGTATTATAATTCAGTGATCAGTTGAGTTGATTTAATTTGCATGCATTTCCAGAATCCAAGTTTTGAATGATAGCTCGTTGAACATTAAAAGTTGTGGGAAAAAGGATACGGGGAATTACACTTGCAGTGTCAAAAATGATAAGACGGCGGACTTTATTGTCTACCAAATTCAAGTGCAGCGTGAGCAATTTAAAGATTTTTTAAAATTCCTCATATTCAGCATTTTCACTTGGGTTCGACTTATTTGAATGTTTTCAGTGCCTCCTGCCGCGCCTTTGCTTCATGCGACATCTGTAGACCACAGTTCGGGTAAAAAAAAAGTTTACTAACTAGCCACTTCTTGTCCGTGATATTGTATTGTATTGTACGACTTCAATTTAAAAGTGATGTTAATACATTTAGTGAGGCTACAATGGAAAACTGGAGATACTGGAGGATCCAGAATACTAGGCTACACACTGAACTACAGAAAGAAAGCAGATGATTGGGAGGAAATTCGTCTCGGCAGCAAACTCATTTCCAAGGAAATTAATCATTTGACTTGTAATATTCTTATTTATTAATGCCATTAGTTATTAGCACTAAATGAGGTTGTCTTGAATGAAAGGTGGGACTAACTACGAGTTTTACATTACGTCTTACAATAAAATCGGAGAGTATCCCAGTGAAATTCTACGCCTCCAAACTCGTCCGATTATGCCTTCAGATTCCAATTTTCTAAATGCGAGCACTTCCTCAATCACAATTGATTTTACTACATGGAATCTATCCGAATGCAAAGTGAATAGGTTGATTGTGGAGTACAAGGGCTCGGAATCGAATTGGGTGCTAGGTACGTTTAAATTCTTTTGTTTAGTTTGGCCATTACAAATTTAATTATTCAATTTCCATCAATAGTTTCCAATGATGAGTTCCCTGGACGGAAATTGACACATATCCATGACTTGACACCAGATACAGAATACACAATTCGTATTCGGTCAAGAAATGACAAGGTTGAAAGCACAAATGTGTATCGGATATCTACTTCTGCTTTTAAGAAAGGTGAGAACCATCATGCGGTACACAAATACAAGTATCATAATTGTTCTAACAAATTTTACAAATTTGTAATATTTTTCTGGTAGGCCTTTGGCACAGCAACTTTAACACTGGAGTACCTCATGTTCAAGTTATCAGTGTGGCTTTATTAATTGTCATGACTGCATTATTGTTCTGCTTTGTTGGTGCAATTTTTTGCTGGAGAAAAAGTAAACTATTGTGACTTCTCTACTTAATAATACTAATCCATACAAGTATTCAATATGATAACGACGATAAATTTTAGAAACCCAATGTCGGGAGAATTCATCTTCAACCGTAGCATTACGAGACGGAAGGCCAAATTATCTTGACAAAACTACTTATGAGCTTAATCCACAGAAACAGATTCCCAGCTGTGAACATATCCCTGGTAAGAGATAAAAATTCAAATACATAATAAAAAAAAACATTTCATGATTTGAAAACTTTAACATATTTATGCTAGAATGTGCTGATGATATCTACCCATATGCAACATTCCAACTCCCACAGAAGGAGAACCTTTCGGAAAATCTTCAGGAGGATTTTTTCCGTGGTCATCAGCGAATGCCAGTCCCGCCTAAAGGATACCCTGTCAGACAGGTACAGTGAATTACATAATCAGAAGTCAAAAAATTACATAGTAAATGCATTTCAAATGTTCACATTTTAATCGTATTTAGCCTGACTATGGTTACGAGCGAAGAAAATCCTGTGGCAGTACTAATCGGACCGAGGATCCTTTGTCTGGAGAAAGTGAGGAGTACGACTCCAATGGATCCGATTCTGATGCACCAAATACATTGGGAAATGCACATCAAAAGTACATATCACAATATGGAAAACGAGGGAATCCAGATCTTGAAACACTGCAGATGACGGATAAATTTGAAAGATATTCACATCGACCCCAACGACAGAAGTGAGTGTTCAATTGTTGAAATGATTTAATGTCCCCACGCAAAATTATTACCAAAAACCAGTGTTACCTACTAGAGCTTGTATAACAAGTACATGTGTACGTACATGTATGTCAGCTGGTAATTCTTATCATTTAGTTGTTGAATATGATTGTCTCCAGAGTTTCTTACCCCAGAGGACCAGCTTACGGGGTCAGCGTTTGTGTAGCGGATCGGAAACGAAAGCCGGAGGATGCATTTTCAAAATATCATCCAAAAGACACGGGAAATCACTCCCTTTTGCATGGACTTGGCCTCAAGAAGCTCAATTGTGATAAAATTGGACTTCCGGATCGCTGCTTTCCAGAGCTTCCCGCCCAACCTGTGAACAGTCTTTCAAATCCCTCAGCTTTGGTCTCTGGCTCCAACATTCAAAACAAAAGTGACTACTCCATAAAAGTTTGAGAATTTAAGCTAAAAATATTAAAATTGCTTTCTGTGCTATTAAACAAACATATTACAATTGTTCCAAATCCATGCGTACTTTCCTTCATCCAGCATTTTAGTTTAAATTTCACTTGTGTAGAATTCTATTTTATTTTTATTTTTTCAAATTCAAAACAGAACTATGCAACTACTATGTCCTCACACATCCACATATTTAAATTAAAAACCAATTCAATGACCACATTTACTTTAGAATCATCGTACTTTCTAATGTTTACCCCTCTATAGATTGTAAAAAGGCGACATATCTCTTTATAAAACAAATGGAAATGAATCAGCTAGATGCATTAACAAATAAGCCCAGTTAGACGTTTTTGGTTTGTGCCTTTGAAAGAGGTTGGATCATCATCCTAGCGGACATCCTTCACACTGAAACCTTTGAGTAGCTCAAAGAGATGTAGTTTCTACATACCCAGATGGCGATTGTGAATTTGGTTCACCACTTCGGAGAAGTTTTCTTACATTGCTCTGTCTTGCCAAATAGGAATTGGATGGCTTGCAGTGCAATGCAAATGCAATAATGTTCGTTCGCAGAAATGCGAGTACTCAGCCAGCCATTCCTCGGAATAACTAAAATTTTATGAACTATTTCTCCAATTAGGGTTATCTTAGCTAATTTTTGAAAACATCTTTATTATTTGACTCAATTAAGAAATGATTGCTTAAGACGATCGTAAAATTAGCGTTGTGCGGTGGATTAGGCAGAGTTTGCAACTTTCTCAAGCGCATTCGACTTGGCAACGGTCAGGCTACATGCTCCATGGACGGAACGTTTACTGCATGCATTCCATCGCGTTGATTCAAATTTAGATCCAAGAACCACTATTTTACGACGAGGTGCGTAGGTATTCTTTTTCAATTGAAGTGTTCCGCGGAAAAGGGGGTCATAATTTTGATTACATTTTTTATCAACAAACTTTTCGGAAAAAAGTGGCAAATTCCGCCCAAAATTAGAAAATCCCAAATGTCTTATGGCGACCAACATTAGATTAGCATTAGAGTAGCTAGGGAGAATTTCAACTCAGCTTATGGCGGTTTACATTACCCAAACAATTTTGCATCGAATGCGGCTTGAATTTAAGTCGGTTGCTAGGAGCAACAAACCCTCTTTTCAGGTGAAAATTATGACCCCCTTTTCCGCGAAACGCTTCAATTGTAGCAATACAAATGCTTTATAAGAAGTTCTCTATATTTGAGCGGTTGATTGCCTTGTGCAATGTTGGAATTCCAAAACGAATATAATGTAAACAAACAAGGCACAAATTCCGGATTTAAACTGATGATAAAATGGAAGGACAACGGAAACGCGATCCTAGTTTCAAAGCACTCTGGTTGATCTCCACTTTCAGTGCGGTGATAATAGATTTGATATTTATCAGCACTTTTCAAAGCAACGCAAAGCAAATCTTACAATCACAAATTTAAATTTAAACATAAAATGGCAAGATTTTGGCATTGACAACTTTCTGTTTTTGCAAAAATGATAATTTTATCATTGGGTTGTACCAGGAGCGCGAACAATAACTATATGAGTTCATAAATTAATTGTAGAAAAAAGTGCTGTAAAATTAATATCTCTCAAATTCCAATCGGTCCGAAATGCAAATCTAATCAGTATTTTCATTAAATTTACACATGCATAAATTATAAATACAATTAGCAAAATGAAAGTGCAAATAAATGTAAACAAATCAGTAAAGTCGTCAGCTGCTAATAAAAAGTTTGATTAAAAAAAACTGAATTCGATTCTAAACACTGTTTACTACAGTCTACATTTAATCAATTGTCATTAGCGAAAGTTTCGCCAATTCGCCAAAATCAGGAATGAATCCCTTGAAGTCATCCAGCCGATCCCTAACTTTTGATAATTTTTTCTATCTAAAAAGCTGGAATTGATTTGAGAAGGAGTAACGGTCGGGTGTGAAGGTGAGGGGAGGAAGTAAAGTGTTTTTGCAGGACTGGATGCCGAGGCGCGTTTGGTTTGGAACCGTAACCCCATCATCATTGGTTGAAGGTAGTTTTAATTCAGTCGGAGTACGGAATCGATTAGGAAAACATTTTTAGACAAACTTCATACGACAGTATAAATGTTATCGTCAAGTACATGGGAGATTACGGAGCACGTTTGGCGATCGATATGCTCTGGCAATTAAAGCGAAGAGTGGAAAAGAGCGGAGTAGTATTATTTTTGTTTATTATGTGCTGCAAGACTGTGAGATTGCTTCATTCAATCTGTGTCAGTCCAACTTGGAAGGCAGACGTTCCCTTTCCTACGGCTTCTTCAGCTCCTCATCTCCACCCAACCTCAGCCCCAGCTCCAGGTGACTTCAATCCTTGAGTCTTTCACCTTCCCGCCCCGGTAAGTCAAACTCCTGCCACTAATTTTAACGTTTAAGGCTTTCCCCTACCATAAGCACGGAGAAAGGGACCCATTCCATAACACAACCCATAACCAATAGCAATAGAATCAAATCCCTTCCTTTTTTTGTGTGTGTTCTGGTGGGGACGCTTCTGTAAATTATAGTGGTCGTTGTCTTTCTTGGAACTCATTTTGGTTGTCGCGGTCGCGGTTCATCGGGAGGGAAAAGCTACTGCGACCGACCACATTTATTTGTCGGTCCGAGAAAGTAAACTGTTTGCTGAATTTGCAAAAAAAATAAAAGGAGACAGAGGGACGTTGCGTTGGGAGGTAAAGGCGGCGGGAGAGATAACGATGTCAGTAAAGGGGGAAGGTCTTCCTCTAATCTGATTCCCCGTCATCAACTGGTCGATTCAACATGATTCCACTGATTGTACAGATTATTCTTGAGGGCTATCAGACCTCTTTTCCTCCCAAGTCTTTGTGGTCAAAATCCGAAATCCCCCCCCCCCTCCATCCCATTGTATCGATGACTGACTCCCGATTGACTCCCCATCTTTCCATTAGATCCACCTTGTCTTGTCGTCGTCGTAAACTTTATTTTTAACCAGGATCCTCAGATTTGTTTCTCTCTGAGGAAGAAGGAAAAAAAAACGGTGGGTAAACTCCTTGTTTATCTTTACTCCTGCTTCTGCAAGTCGTTCCTTCCCCAGGAATCCCAATCCAATGTTTTTCCCTTCAACCCATTTCTTCGCCTTGTAAACAGAGGGTAAAATGAGTTCGTGTAAATAAATGCAAGTTTTTTTGGTTCCTGGAGGAGGGGACGCGACGAAGGAAGGATTGCGGGGAGGAATGGATGCAAAATGCAAATCCTGTGCTTTTGCTTCCTTGTATACAGGAACGTCATCACGGTTGTCGGCTCTGATCCGATCCACTCTCCTCTCCTTTATCCTATTCTCATCTTCACCATCCATAAACAAAAATCTTTTCTCCGTATCTCACTTCCAAATCCTTCCATGGCGGCCAGCCCAGAAGTCAGTCAGGTTAATTTTGAGAAAACCAACAAAAAAAAATGCTTTCCTTCTCCCCCCCACTCTAATTGCTCAACCATGTGGGCTCCAAGTGCAGCAATTTGTTTACTCCTTCAAAATAAAAAAATAAAAGAAATCGCATCCCAAGGAGATCCTGAGTTTTAGATTGAAAGCTTATCTTACTACAGAATTTTATGTCAGTTATATATTTTGGCCGGCCGCTACCGTTTACAAACCTTGTACTACTACAACACACGATACACGTTACATTACACGTACATATGTACCACATGTAAAGGAATTCGCAAAAATGTACAAGGTGTACATACGTACGTCCCTATGCAGAAATCCAATTAATTCAAGGAGGGGAATCCACCACCTACCTCCGTACATACAACAAAATCCTGTCATTAAAAATCCGAGACCATTTGCTGTGCTTCTGCCACTGATCGTATCCTCCATAACTTAGCTTTGCTGGGACAGAAGGAGAATTCTATTTGCACATTGGCTGGGGGTGAGTCTGGTGAAATGTGTTTCATTTATTGTCATTATTTGCGGGGGAATGAGATGGAGGAATTCTTTAGCATTTTTGGCAATCCATTGAATGGGGAAATAAATGAATGTGTGTGTATGTGTGTGGACAGGGCCTGTATTTGTATTGTTTAAACGCGCCCGGCACACGTCCCATCCCCATCCATTCCAACGAGGGGAAACATCTGCAGCTTTTTCCATCACAACAAACCCAATCCACGGCGGGGCCGTGTGTTTGTAAAGATAAATATAATTCCTCCTGTTTTCTCCTCCTATTATGTTTGCATTTAACCGTCGTCGTCGTCGTAGCTGCTTTTGTAGTTGAGCTTATGGGTCCTCCGGTACCATACACGATCCATGTACGTAGGTTTCCTTCAAATCCTCCTGTTTATTCCATCCGGTCGTCTAAAATACAACAAGCACGCTTCCCTCACACCCCCGAACCATACGGGAATGGGAAAGTAAACAAATGTCAAATCCATCCTCAGAAGACGGGACCCAAAAAAATCCACACTTTTTTGGGTATCCACCCGACCAGACGAGACAAGAGCGGAGCGTACGTAAACTTGGATATAAAAAAAAATCATGGATTCGGAATTGAAATCAATTCCGAATTGAGCAATAGTATGTATAGTTATTGCTTGAATCTTGATCTTCCTTGCCACACAATTTCAAGGTCATCCGTATCCTGACTTGGAATGGATAAACACTGCTCCTTCCATGAAAATGTCGTTATTTTGCAGACAGGAATATCCAGAGCACGGAGACGGCATGCGGTGGGTCGTACGTGTAACACATGGAAGGATGACACATTTGGTTTGGAGACAAATAACTAAATAAGTGGTTGGTTTCGCGGGAGTCGGAGTCGGATAATTGCAGAGGGGGAGCTATTAGCTCATGTATGTGGGCCGGAGTTAATGGCCAGAGTTGTGTTTTTGATAGCATTTGGATTTTGTGCATTATTGCCATAAACGGGGACCGCCGCCGCCGCCTTTTATTAGGTTAATCACGTATACTGCCTGGGTTGTGGTGGGGGAAATCAACCCGGGCTCCCTTTCCCGAATTGTCCTGTTTTATTGAGACGAAGACCCGCGTGGTCATCATCTGGGGGAAGGAGTGTAGATATTTGAATGGAAATGAAGGGGTACGGGGTGTCAAAGATGGGGGGAAGGGAGTAAAAATATAGACATAGTTTGTTAGATGACATGCAGATCCTTTGGTTTATTATTGCATGTGTACAAGCAATAAGCTGTTACGTGGATCTGCTCATTAAGAGCGAGTCTAATGGGTCCACGGAAGCCATAGACACAAGGTGTGACACATCTATTACACGCTCAAATTGATATCATCATCATCCTCGAGCCCAGTCTACCCCTATTAGCCATGGCTCTGTCTCCCCCAAAACTTATGTTGTAGACAAAAGGCAAGGCAGGTGAGGGCGACCACGGCATCGGGTTGCTTTGCGTTCCAACAGTTGCTTTTTATGCCTCAATCAACAAAGCGTATTTCTTCGTTTTCCGCTCTCCCCTTCTTCTCCTTTATCTATTCTTAAATTTATACACACGAAATATGTAGGATTTCATCATAAACAAAATAATCTAGAGGTGTTGTCCGAAAGAAGTGAACTGCTGCTCCGCTCTAAATTCAAATTTATTTCCAACTTATCAATGTCAGACGCTCGTCTTTCAACTCGACTTGTTTTTCCGATCTGCTTCGGAGGATTTTACTGCTCCTCCTGCGGGCTGGGAAGGAAATCACAAGGCCAAATCAAAAAACCAAATAATAATTGGTTGTCTTTTTGCACATCGTGTGAGTTTAGGATTTTGGATGGATTGCGTGCGTGGCGTGGGGTTTGTACTCGGCTGTACGTAACGTGGGATGAACACAATTGCCATTTGTTTTTCCTTCGATTGATTGCGTATCCTAATAGTGGGAATTTTGTCATTTCCCCTCCGCTCCGCCTGCCTGTGTGTGTGACCAATTGAAGAGGAACAAACTCCTCAAATTTTTTGAAAATCACAACCAAATCATTATTGACTCGTCGTCACACAAGATTTAACTTGAGCAAAGCAACGTGTGAATGGAAGGAATAGCTTTTTAGCATATTCAATTCTTATTGGTTTCTCTTCCTTGGCCCAGGCCATTCAGGCTGTGCGTGCAGCTTACATAGTTGACTTTGTTTCTCTGTCTCAACCACCGCAGGAACCGCGAGTCAAAGAGTGACACGTTTAACTTCACTTCAATAATGTAATTATCCCCTTCCTGTCCTTTCCCATCCATCCAAAAACTCCATGTA